>JAVHLV010000135.1:0-166702 GCA_036785495.1 Colletotrichum neosansevieriae | reverse complement strand
CAGTATTATTAATACTATAATATACTGTGTTATATTATATAGTATATTATTAAGTATTATTATTTATTATATATTTTATAGGTCTTATTTATAAAGGGTTTTTGAGATATTTAAATAATATCTTATATATATTAATACTAACTTATATAAATCTAATAGTAAGACTTAACTATATATAGTTTAGTCTGGAGAGGGGATATATTAATTAAACTATCTCTTATCTATATAAGTTTTAATTTTTTATTAAATAATCTTAAGTAAGTTTAGTTTTTCTATTATTTATTTTTAATTTAGGTTTAGTATATTCTAAGTTAAAATTAAGCTATTATATTAGAAAACTTAAGATTACTTTATTTATTATAATCTATTTGTCTTTAACATAGTTCAAATTTACATTCTATTTTAAGATATCTAGAATTCAAAGAAGTTCTTAGCTGCAAGGATTTAGTGGTTCTTAGACCGCGACAGCTGGCATCAACTGTTGCGGGGTCTTCCTTGGAGGTAATTAAGTCATAATCAACCACACATAGTGTAAAGCTGACAGCCGATAACATCAGGCAGCTCATCCCACCGACATCCCGCCTGGAGAACGACCTCAGCAAACCCGCCGATCACGCTCGGACTGAACGAGGGTTTCTACCATGAATTGAGAGACACTGCCGCCTTTAGGCCAGCACGAATACCCCCCATTGCATCCCAGATGCACCAACCGTATCCCGACCGGAAACATGTATAGGTCTCGAGGAAGCGCCCCTCAGGGGGGCGGCATCCTCGGTGCCTTGAAGGCGACCGAGATGCTGGATTCGAGGCCAAGTCTGCCAGCAGGTCAGTTCTAGTTCGATAGATTGGGGTTCAGGACGCAAGGCTAAGACTTGCTTTAGAAATACTTGTCGCAATCCTCGACTACCTCCCCGTCGCCGACCTGATGCTGGTCGCTCGAGCGTCTCGTCGCATGCAGGAAATGGTCTACGACGATACAAGATGGGTGGCTAGATTGAAGAGCATGGGATGCTGGGACGAACTTGAGGCCAGACGCCGGTTTGAGGAGGTCATACGGAGGAGACGAGAGGCTGCTGAACGAGCTGCGAAGGGCGCAGCTGGGGCACAGCCAGGTGCTCATGGAACTCAGGCGGCGTCACAACCTACGAGTACGACGTTGTTCGACGCCACAGTTGAAGAAGAGCGTCGAAAACGTCAGTCCGTTGCTCCCCCCATCGACGGGTTTGAAAGGATGACTGTCGGTGCGCCAGCAGCAAAGGACCCGTTCAAGGATCCCGAGGCGCTGCTTGACGTGATCAAGAATTCGAGGAGCATTAGAGGCCACGCAAGAGAAGAATACGGCAAGATTTACGGCTCATTGGCGCCTTTCTATTTCGACTTGGCAAGGGCGAAGAGTCACACGGATCCAATTGTCTTCCAGGTATTTAGGGACCCGGAGCGACAGGCCAAGATGCTGGCGAATCTACAGGTGTTTGCGAAGAGTGACTGGGCGCAAGGATGGAACCAGCGAGAGGAGCGACTAACGACCATGATGAGCATTTTTGAAAGCGCGGTGCTTCGGGAGTTTGAGCAGGGATACGAGTTTTGGGATGTCGACGGCCGGATGAAGCGGTACGCGCACGTACTGCACTCGTTGAACGGCGGCAACGCGGGAACAGAATTATTCATCCAGAAGCATCCTCTGTTCAGCGATCGCGATGTTCTGACGGCGAATTCGGTGGATTGCATCAACCAAGCCAGCGGCGATGAGATAAGTTTGGAGCCTTCACGACTGTTTTTTGAAATGCTGCTACGGAAAGTCAACGAGCATGCCGAGGTCATAGAGCGTATTTTCGCCGACCCGATCGTTGTCTTTTGGGAGTTTTTGGAGAAGGTCAGGGAGGACATAATCATGGAGTACATTACGCCTCTATTCGACGCAACACATGACAGGAACCTCTCATGGTATCTGAAATCGGTGGCGGGCGTGTTCGAGCAGGGCATGCTCTTCTTCAAGTCCTTAGTCCCCCCAAAGGCGTTCAAGGGTAATCTCGAGGACAAGGCGAAAGAGATGATGCTTAGAGTCTTTGAACCACATCTCGACCTGTACTTGCAAGAGGAACTCGATTATTTCACAAGCCATGCGGAGGCCGAGGTTGCAGAGTGGGAGAAGAAACTCTCCGAGCAAGACGCTTCTGTTGAGTCGTTCTATATGAGCAATTTCAACAGACAGGCAGACAAGAAGGACTTCTTGAGCTCCTTCAAAAAGGTGGTCATGATGCCCGTCACGGTGTTGCCGACTTTTGGGAGTACGAGTACGACAAAACCCATCACGCCAAACGGGACATCGGCCCTCTCGCCCCAGCCGTCGAGACCACATACGCCCAGTCTGGCGCCGAATACAGATGGAAACGGACGTCTCAGCCCACTACCTGAGAAAGCCCCGACTGACGAACTAGCTGCCAAGGCAGCACTCATGGCGTCAAGGATGGAAGGCATCAAGACTCTTTTCAGCATTGAAGTTGCGCTCAACTTGACACATGTCGCAAAGACAAGCATGGGTCGTGCGTCAATGTTCATCAAGTTAGGTGGCCAATATGGCGAGGAAGCCCGCGAGCAGTGCGAGACCATCTTCGTCGTGCTACTCCGCATCCTCGGCAACAAACATGTCAAAGTTGGTTTCGAGAAGGCCGTCGAGCATCTCTCCCACTACAACCCTCGAGAAGTCAGCGATCACAACCAATCCGGCGTAGCACCGTTGGTTACTTTCATCGAGCTGGTTAATGTGGGAGACCTGATCTCTCAAATGATTGATGTCTTTTACGAGCAGCAGCTCGCCGGCCCCAAGATCGCGGATCGGAACGATTTCCTCGACCCTGCAGGCATCGCCAAGAAGAAGTGGGAGCAAATGCTCGATGAGAGCGTTGCGGCGGGCTTGAACAAGGGCATTGACGTGCTCATGGACGAGGTCGAGTATCTACACGGCACAACGCAACAGCCCACCGACTATAACCCCTCGAATTCGGGCGGCATTCTCGCAGACCCGGGCCCGACGCAGACGGCACAGCGCATCAAGGAGCTTGTCTCCTCGCACACGCGAATGCTGGTTGGAACGACCGAAAAGTCGATGCTGGATGTGTTCAACGGCGAGGTCGGGTTGCGGCTGTTCACGGCTGTATGCAAGCACCTCAAGCGGCAGCGCGTCAGTACCGAGGGCGCAATCAAGCTGATCGCGGACATGAACCTGTACTTTGAGTACATTCGCACGTTGAAGAATCCGGATCTTCTAGCTTACTTTAAGGCGTTGCGTGAGCTTAGCCAGATTTACCTCATCGATGCGCGGCACGCCAAAGAGATGGCCACCATCATAGCAGACGGTGACCGTTTCGAAGGCGTGTTTCGCGCTGAAGAGGCTTATGAGTTCGCTCAGCGACGAGCGGACTGGTATACTGTAAGAAAAGACGTGGAAAGGGCCATGTACGGGATGGAGTGTTCGCTCATGTAGTAGGAAGATAAAGGGGCGAAACTCATGTGCAACCTCATTCTTTGGATTGCGGGGAGAAAACTCCCCAATTGCGGAAGAAATCAGCTAACCTATCCCCTTGACAATAATACCCCTCATTGAGTCCATTCGAGTTTTGCCATAACGCCTCTAATGCTGCCATCTTTTCCGTCACCGTGTACCCGTGAACCATGCGCCGAAAGCATTGAGACGTTTCCTCTACCTCTGTCCAAAATCAAGCTTTCGCGCGACCTTGGCACCTCGGTCCTCTTCAACCAAGCCGGGCCGCTTCTTAAGGTCTGCGCCCATCTTCTCCTCGCCGCCGCCCTTCCTAGGCAAGTCCTCCTTGCGAGAGGGCTTGGGCTCGGTGCGCCACCAGTTGTGTCGCAGCATATCCTTGGCCGTGATGCGCTTCTTGGGGTCGAGAATCAGCGTTTTCATCAGCAGATCCACACCCTCTGATCCGACTGTACCAAACATGGTCTGGTAAAAGTCTCTGCCCTTGACGGGCTCGCCGTCGTCTGGAACCGTGTAGGCGGGCAACTTCGTGACGCCAGGCCAGTTATCCTCCGTGGGTGTTCCGACAGCACGGCAGATGAGGGAGATCTGCTGAACCTCTGTCTCGGAAGGCATGTATGGTGCTCGGATGATGAGCTCCGCGAAAACGCATCCCACACTCCAGACATCGACAGCGCCGCTGTAATGCTTCGCGCCGAAGAGCAGCTCAGGAGGACGGTACCACCGAGTGATGACCTGATTTGTCATCACCTGATGAGGATCCGCGAAGCCTCTCGCAAGACCGAAATCAGCAAGCTTGACCTCGCCGTCGGCGGCAATCAGCAAGTTGTTGGGCTTGATATCTCGATGCAGGACGAAGTTTTCATGGCAGAACCACACGGCGCGAGTGAGCATACCCATCCATGCCTTTATGTCAGCGGCGCCATAACGGACGTTCTGGGTGTCCTTGATGAGCATCTCGAGGTCGCCGAGGGGCAGGTACTCGAGGACGAGGTTGAGGTTCTGATCTTTTGATGAGAAGACGGAGAGGAGGGAGATGATGTTTGGGTGTTGGAGTTCTTGGAGGTGCTTCAGTTCGCGGACGGCGTCGGGAGCCATGCCCTCTTGGTATTCTTTCTGGACCTTGATCTTCTTGATGGCGACGAGGGAGGACTTATTGGAGCGGAGATGGCCGAGGAAGACGATGGCGTAGGTACCTTCACCCAGCTTCTTGCCTGCACATCATTAGCATTCTTTGCAATTTTCAAAAGCCAAAAGATGTGTTCCTGGGTGAATAGAAACGTACCTTTGACATATTTGCGCTTCTCTTCCTCGTTCATCTGCTCGGCGAGGTCGAGGGTCGGAGGCAAAGAGGCAGGCGCGTTCTTGTCCTTTGGCGGCTGTGGAGTGCCATTTGCGGACCCCTGGGCTGAGGAAACATTTCGAAACGGCGAGCCAATTGAGCCTGCTGGTTTCAGCGCATCAGTCGCGCGTACAACCAATGGTGAGGCCGACATGTTGGTTGTCGTGATGGATGGTTGTTGTTGCGAATGGATGTGATATGTGCAGCCTTGTGAAGTTACCAAAGATCTCATTGGCTGGAAGCGCCACAGACTAGTCAAGCCACACTGGGCAGTGGCTCGACATCAGACTTCTCTTGATTGGTCAACTTTAATCTTGGGATATCATTCCATCTGAACCTCTGGCAGCTGTTCTTGACTCAGTAACGCACATGGACAATACCCAGAAGCTCAAGCTCCTTCCATATTAGCTGGACCACGAAGTAGCAGCCTTTACTTTAGCTTCTGAAGCCTGTATACGGACTCGAGGGCAGGACAACGTTGCGGACTTTATGTGCCGTACACTTCGTAGCCATTCGCGGCATTCCGCCATGTAGGAGCTCAGATGATATCGGCCAAGGCCCGCTACTCCTCGTGGCTGCGCGAGCCAGCCCCAAATTGCGCGGCGCGAAGATCACCTGTCGCCGCTGGCGGACTGTGGACAGTCTCGACGATGCGGTGGAATTGACCCCGTAACCAATCAAAGTATTTCCAGTCTCTGGAAAGCTACCAAGCCTACTGAAGCAGCTAGAATTGCGGCAGTGCAAGTCAGCGCAGTCCACCACCAGGCTGCGGGCAGAACGCGGACATGGTTGCTCCCTCCTTTGGGAGGTATGTGTTATTTCAAGTGTATATTTTGGAAACTTTGTGCGCTAACCTGGCTTCTTTTGTCAAATCGACCCCTTGGCGTACGCAGTGATGCGCCAAATACGCGCAAAAGCAGCAGCAACTGTGGCGTAATAGCATAACATAGATATTAGCCACTTTTAGGCGTAAATAATATATAGATCTATGCACAGAGATTTCTAGATAGCTATATACTTAATATATTATTATTTCTATACTTTATACTATATAATTTAATAATTAATAGTCTAAATATTATATATAATACTAATTAAAGCTATTAGAATAAATCTATAATATTAAATTTACCCCTATATTATTAATATATAAGTTTATAGTAAACCCTCTACTACTAGCACTATTATAGCTTCTAGCTTCTTATCTATACTTAATAGTCTAGCTAATTAGCTCCTATAGTGGAATTAAACCTAGTATAGATTTTAGGTAATAGAACTATAGAAGTATATTAACCTAGAGGATATAGAGAAGGAGAATCTTAATACTATTTTAAATATAGTTTTAAGAAAGCTAAAGTTTTAGGACTACTTCTAAAAGGCTAACTTTCTAGTAGCTAATACCTAGAATACTAGAATAGGAGGATTATCTATTTTAGTATTTAGTATAGCTTAGCTAGAATTAGAATAAGTAATACTAATAAGATCTAAGCTAATATAGTCCTTTAATAACTTAATAAGATAAGACTAGTATATATATATAATATAGCTATTAATATATAAGAATAAGATAAAGAATATTAAGGACTTATATAAGATTATAGTTTAATTTAAAAACTATATTTAAGAGATAGTTAACTCTAAGTATTAATTAATCTGCTTTATACCTTAAAACTCTATTATAGATATAATTATCTATTTAAAGGTAAAAGCTAGGATTAATAATACTTAGTAACTTAAAATAGTAAGGGTAGTTTATATAGAAGTTCTTTAAGTTTCTTATAAAGGAAAGATTATAACTTAGAAGTTTACTGCTAAGTAGGTTAATAAGTATAAGTTAGCTATATCTAAACTAAGAGCAGTTAATATAGTAGAAGATAGCAAAAAGTTAGAGTGGTTTAATAACTTTATCTATACTACTTACTAAACCCCTCTCTCTTTATAAGCTATAATATATAAGTTAACCTATAAAAAGAAGGCTAATAATAAAACTCTAAAGCTTAATAATCTTATTAAAAGTATATAAGGTAAAGTTCTAGAAATAGTTAATACTATAGCTTTAAAGTTATATATTATAAAGAGTAGAGCTTTTAGACTAATAATAACTAACTTTCTAATCTATTTAGTAAAGACTTCTTAACCTTAAAGTGAGTTAAAAAAGAGATAACCTAATAAAGGGTTTAATAATTAATAGGATAAGTATAAGAAGGGAGTTAATAAGTATTAGATATATATAGATCCTTATTACCTATTAAAGTGCTAGTATATTTTTACTAATAAGATATCTAATAACTAGACTCTAAGTGAGATAGTTACTAACTTTATAAAGAAGTAATATAAGGGAGAATTAGTAGATAAGATTAACTATTTAAAGATTTCTATAAAGAATTAATAACTCTTAAAGTAATATAGAGAAAAGGTGGAAGTTAAGAAGGTAGTATTTATTATAACCTATATCTATAAGTTATCTAAATTAGTACTTTTAGATTTAGGCTTAATAGTTTATATTCTAAATAACCTTAAATACTTTAAGATTCTATATAGTACTTATAATAAAGATTTTATTCTTATAGGATCTAAATTAATACTAATTAAAAGCTATAGATCTATAATAGTAAATATTATTAAACCTAAAGGTTATTTAGTAATACTATACCTCTCTAATACTATTTACTATAGTACTATAGTAAGTAATCTTATATTCTATAAATACTTAAAGAAGAAGGGTATCTACTAGGATAATAGATTAGATAACTACTACCTTTAATAATAAGATAGTATATTTATAGCTAAAGTACTTAATATCTATAATTAATATATTTTTAAGTATATATTAAAGGAGCCTTAAATAATATTCTATAATAATACTATTCTAATCCCCCTATAATATAATATCTATACTACTTTAATAAGAAGAAAGCTAAGAAAGAGTATCTATAGTAACTAGTACTCTTAACTTAGCTATATAGGAGAGGCTATAATATGCTATCTTAAAGTAGTAATATATAGTATAAGAGTAAAAGGTAGAATACTTCTAATAATAGTAAACTATAATATATATAGCCTTAGAAAGATAATCTAATAAGTATAATAAATATCTAGAAAGTCTATTATAATCTTAATACTAGAAAGATAAATAGTTCTAAACTTTTACTTATTTAAATAAGGATATAGAAGCTTTATAACCCTCCTGCTCTTTATAGACTAACTATTAGATTATATTTAGGATTACTACCTTAAAGACTGCTTAACTAGGACTTTAATAAAAGTGTTTATCTAATTTATTAACTTAGTTAAAAGGGAGTTAAAAGTTATAATTAAGGCCTTTAAATATAATAATAAAATCCTTAAGTATCTAGAGATAGAAAGCTTTATCTAGGTAATAGGTATTTAAATTAAACTATTAGTACTAAATATATAAGCTTAAAATAGAGGAGGAGAGAGGATTATAGTAGTTATAAAGATAAAGGCTAGATACTTTTATTTATAGTTAAAACTCTTACCTTACTTATAGCTAGAGATCTATATAGTAGTAACCTATATATATAACTACACTCTATTATAGTTAAGAAGTTAGAAGACTCTATATAAACTTCTATATTAGTCTATAAAGAGCAATACTACTATACTAGATATCTCCCACCTATAATAATATAGTTATAAAGTATTTACCTTAACTACTTAAGCTTAACTTTATGAGAATTACCTCTAGTACTTTAACTCTAAGGCTTAGATTAGATATCTTATTAGCTATGCTTTATTAAACTCTTATTAAGTTTAGTATTTAGTAAAGTAAGAAGTTATTACTATAAGGAATATTAGATTTAATAAAAGTATAAAATTTAGTGGTAATATTAATAAGTAAAAGGATAATCTATAAGAGATAATTTAGAAGGAAATATATAATTACTATAATAATATTATTAAGTTAATAAAGCTATAATAGATATTAAACCTAGATAATACTGAGAATAATAAAGAAGCTAAATAGTTACTACTAACTAATCTAATAGAAACTAATAAGGTTAATATACTAACTAAGTTCTAGCTATAAGATAAGTTTAAATACTTCTAAGCTTAGTTCTAACTTATCACTTTACTTTAATCTCTACTCTTATTATTTTTCTAAGTAATAGGAGATCTTAAAGTAAAGGGGGGAGGGGTTATTACTACTAAATCTGAGAAATTTAGAATTAATTTAAGAACCTTTTATAAAATAGTATTCTTAGCTAGTATAAAGCTAAGTAAATTAATTAAGTAGTAAGATAACCTCTATCTATACTTATAGTTTAGCTAATCTAGAGTTAATAAGGAGTATAACTAGGTATTAAGCCTTAAAGCTAGAAGCTTCCTACTTAGTCTAATAGTATTAAATAATTCTACTAAAAATAGGTTAAAGAGGTGTTTAAAAGAAACCTACTAGAGAGATCTGCTATTATTATTCTTATCTTATAGCTAACTAACTAGTTACCTATTAGGAGATAAGTTTAGAGAAGCTAAAAAATTATATCTAAATAGTTATAAACTATTAAATTTATAGGTTAAAGTATTTAGTATAATAGTATAAGGTTATAAAGTTCTTAGCTGCTACTAGGTATATATCTATAAGCTAGATAAGTATAGGAAACTTATTAAAGTTAAAGCAAGACTTATTATTAGAGAAGATTAATAGCCTTATAATCTGAGAGATATCTATACTACTATCTTAGCTAGTATATCCTTTAGGATCCTTATTATAGTTATAAACTAGTTTAATATAAACCTCCTATAATATAATATAGTTAATGCTTTTATTTATACTAATTTTAATAAAGAAGTTTATATAGAGATAGCACTAGAATATTAAAAGAGTAGATATATTTTGAAGTTACTTAAAGCCCTCTATAGACTTTGCTGTTTACTACTCCTATAATAATAATATCTAGAAATAGGTCTTATAGTAAGTAGATTTAAGTAAGTAGCTAGTAAAAACTGCTACTAGTATAATAATAAGATCCTATTCTTCTTCTATATTAATAACTATATATTTATATATCTCTCTTTTAAAGAGATTAAGATAAGATAGCTAATTAGTAAACTCTAATTATAATACTATCTTAAAGAAGAAAAGGATATTTAGTGGTTTCTAGAAATTAAGGTTATTTAAGATTAATATAGATATAAACTATAGCTTTTATAGTTATCCTTTTTTGAGAAGCTATTAAAACTCCTAGATAGTAAATTAATAAGAGACTATAAGACTCTAATAGTATAAGAAGAACTTCTATTCTATAAAGAAGAGGTAATAAAGGCTAATATTATAAGATATTAGTAAAAGGTGAAATTACTGCTATATATTATAGTGATAATAAGACTTAATATCTTATTTATAGTTAGTAGACTTATCTGTTTTAACTAAAACCCTAGGCTTTATTACTAATATACTACTAACTATATTATTTAATACTTTATATAAATAAAGGGACTATATCTGAAATATAGAGTTTTTAAGGGATTAACTAAAAGACTTAAAGTTATATTAGATACTAGTTTTGCTAATAATTTACTAGACTATAAGAGCTTCTAATTCTTTGTAATAAAGCTTTTTAGAGGGATAATATTATAGAGGGTAAATAAGTAAAATATAGTTATTATATTAATTATAGAGGTAGAGCTCCTTATTCTCTCTTAAGTAGTAAAGGAGGAACTATTTATAAGTTAACTTATTACTACTTTATAAGTCTCTCTCTTAAATAATAAACTACCTAAATTTATAGGTTTTATAGCTATTAATATACTAAAAGTTATAATTTAGTATAATAATCTATAAACTATAAGCCTTATTATAAAAGAGATATTTTAGCTATAGATAAAACTCTACTATATTAATATCTATAACTACTAGTTATAATAGGAGGTTATAGAAGGGCATATTAAGGTTATTTACACCCCTTTAGCTAAACTAATAGCTAATAGACTTATAAAAGCTCTCTTATGGTAGTCTTATAAGAGATTTATTGCTCAGTTAGGCCTTATTAATAAGTTGCAAATAATTATAGAGGCCTAGAAGAGAGAGAAGTTATAAGACGCTAATAGTAATATTAGGCCTGGATTTAAGTAGGCCTAATATCTAACCTAAAGAGGTAACTCTATAGTTACTATATTAGTTAAATTAACCTGCTAAATATCTTACTAACTATAATACTAAACCTATATAAAAGGGAGGATATTATATTAATATTTAAGTCTTTAAGTATATAGTTTACTAGAAACTTTACTTATATAAGATTAAGTCTTTTTTGCCTTCTCACTATTATATAATAACTTCTCCTTAGAAGCTAATAATACTCTTATAAGCTATGCTGATAAAACCTCACTATTAATAGTAATACCTCCTTAAAATACCCTATAAAAAGTAATAAAGAGTAATAGAGAGTAGTAATCCCTCTTACTATAAATAAGTAATTTCTTAAGATAAAGTAGTTAAATTAAGCTAAAACTAATAACTATAAAAGAAGTAATACCCCCTCTATATAATAATCCCTCTCACTAATAAGATTCTTAAGTTATTACTGCTTAAATAAGTCTGTTATTACTAACTTTTTAGGTATAGTCTATAAAGCCTTAAATTAGATAAGAAGACTAAGTTATAATACTATAATTAAGGGCTAAGAGCCTAAATACTTTATAATAACCTATAGATAATACTAGAAGATAATACTAGAGAAGGTATTATAAAATAGGTAAATAATAGGGTTATAAAGTTATTAGTAGGTATATAGGATATTAAATAACTTTATATTAAATAGATATATTTAGATAACCTTAAATATACTAGATTTAAAGTGCTTTAGAGTTAATTAGCAAACTTAGCTAGTTATACTAAATTATGCTATATTATGCTATATTATATTAAAACTAAAGGGGTGTGTTAAATTAACCTCTTAGTGTACATAGTAATATGCTAAATATGTGCAAAAGCAGCAGCAACTGTGGTGCAATAGCGTGACACAGATATTAGCCACTTTTAGGCGTAAATAATGCATAGATCCATATGCAGAGATTTCCAGATAGCTATATACTTAATATATTATTATTTCTGTACCCCATACCATATGATTTGATATCTTTTACAGCTTAGCACTACTACTACCCTTATCTCCTTATCACTAATAAGGCTGCCTGCTAGCCTTGTTCTATATATTAATAATATCCTAAACCTTTATAAAGTATTTATAGTAGATTACTATATTCTAGGAGAGCTTTAAATAAGCATAGTTTCTATATACTTCTCACTTTATCTTATAGTAGATCTTATAGAATACTTTCTTTAATATATTAAAACCTTAACTATTTTTAAAGCTATTATAGTTAGTATTTATATAGTAAAGTTATAAAAAGTAGATTATAAGATATACTTAAACTATTAGTTTATATAATAGGTTCTAGACTTAGCCTAGAAATATACTAACTTACTTCTTATAGATAAGAGTAATTACTTTTAGATTAATTTACTTACTAGATTTAATATTTATAGCTTTTATAATAATATCTTAAATATATAAGATATCTTCTATTTTAATAGAGATTATTAGAGTTTTACTAAGTCTAAGTTAGTTTATAGTATATTACTACTAGACTAGCTTTATTATTATATATCTTATATTAATTTCTAAGATTCTTAGAACTTATATACTATAAGACTATTTAGGTTAATAATACTTTTTATAAATATAGAAGTATAGAAGATAGTAGTAGCTTTCTAGGTATTATTTAAAGTGTATTATATATAATAGAGCATATAATATAGGTTAAATTTATATGAGAAAGTATAATTACCCAAGTGGGTGGCAAAAGGCACTAGAAGGACATGGTTGCTCCCCGTTTCCCGAGAATACCACCATTAACCGGGGGATGGCTGGGGACTTCTTGCTATTGATTATTAAACATTGCAAGGATTCAGGAACGGAGCAATACGCGCGCGCACCGCTGCAGCAAGATAGGCGCTTCCCACTGGACACTTCTCTACGTCATCTCCCGACGGTGCCCCAGGACCGATGACATGGTCACCCACAACGCGAGCTACAGGGTCCCGCGCTGAAGCTTACGTGCCTCGCCCTCAAGTGCCGATCGCCCATGACTTCAGACTGCCCTTTTCTGCTTGAGGATCTCCTTGTTTTAGAGCACGCCCGACAAAATTCGACGACGTACCAGCCCACCCGGAGCCAGCAACCATCAACCACAGCAGGTCCAGATCGACAGGAACGGGAGCGCCGCCCGCAATTCTTAAGTCCGGGGGCCCGGCGCAGGTCACGGCAGGCGCACGATTCATCGCCTTTTTCTTTTTTCGCCCGATTTAGTTGGTGTTCAGGCACCGCCTATTTCGCATTCAATAACCACCACGCCCCAACCAGCTTACCGTCTTTTGTGTCAACAGACGATTTCAAGGGTCAGCATTCTAAGTTCGTCTGAAGCTGTATTCTCGACCCCTTGGACGCAAACATTCGGATTTGGTACGTCTTGCACTCTAGCACATGCCTTTTCCTCCCGTCCCGTTCGTCATTCTTTGTCATTCTAACTGGCTTATTGTGAGGACAATACCAGCCTTGTCCTGCCTTTATCCCATGCTCAAACAAACATTGCAAACGCGACAGCAGGAACCTGACCATCAGCAGAGCAACAAATCAAATCTGGCCAAAATGAGAATAATCTCATACTGGGTAAGCCCCTTTAGTCAAACCAGATTGCACTCACCGCTAACAATGCCTAGGTCTTCCCAATTGTATCGGGCCTCATGTGGCTCGGCATGCTACTGGGCATGCTCCTCTACTGGATCATCGACAGGAATAGGGAGCTCTATCCCTCAATGTCGTCCCCGCAAACTATCGCCTACATCAGCGATGTCGGCGCCTACCGCCTCAAGCCGCTCTTCATCACCGGATGCGTCATCACCACGATTTTCCTAGACCTCTCCTTTTTCTCCGAGCGCTGGCTCCGCCACAAGGGCCGTCTTGTGCCCAACACGTCCACCGGCGAGAGGGTCCTCTTCGGCTTGACCATTGTCTTTGCGATTTTCGGCACCGTGGGTCTTATCTGCCTCAGCATCTTCGACACGTACCGCCACAAGAATCTGCACCTCTTATTTCTACTATTCTTCATGGGCGGTTATTTGCTGTCCGCTATATTCCAATGCGCTGAGATACAACGCCTCGGAAGGAGTACGTCCGGCCCCCGTTTTGCTCGTTGAATAAGCTTGAGCTTAAGATCCTAATTGCGTCACAGAATACCCCGAGCACCGCGTGTTGGCATCCTCTTTTTGGATCAAGCTGGTTTTCATCCTAGTCGAGCTCGCTCTTGCCGTCTCCTTCGTCGCCTGCAACTTTAATAAGCTTTACAATGCAGCCGCCATCTTGGAGTGGACAGTCGCATTCGTCTTCTCCTTTTACGTCTGGTCCTTTATGGTCGATCTGTACCCCGCCGTCCGTACCCGCGACAAGGCTGCCCGGTTTCCGAAGCCCGGCATGAGAGAGTGGTCGAGTAGCAGTCCGCCCAACTTCTGAGGACGGCATCAGATTTTAGAGAGAAGAGAGAAATGATCGACGGTAATGGTAAAGCATGACCCAAGGTGCAGGCGCGTCCTGCTTAGATGAGGCTGCATTAGCATTGGATTCATCACACTACGAGCGGGCGTTTGGAGTTTTCGATATCCCTCTTTTGCTTGCAACCGATGACACGAATTAAATAATTGCATATCTCAGATGGTTCGTTGCTCAGTTATCAAGCTGGACTCTAAAAGATTAAAAAGAAAAGTCAATTGGTGCGAGTTGACAAAAATCCGTGCATTAATCTCCTGGTTCCAATATTGTCATCCCAAACTACCGCGCACACGCACATGACATCTTGAGGTAGGCTGGAAAATAACCATGTACTACCTGGGTCGGCCTGAGCACATGCGGACAATCCGCACAATGTTTCGGCCTTGCCCTCCATTACTCGCGAGTGAAATCAAACGTCTATTTTGAGCTATGATTGGGAAAACGCCAAGTGACTGTTTACTGCGAATTCATGTTCGATGACGTGAAACAAACGTTGCAATCCAATGACTTGTTCCGACGGCCGCTGTCTTGTCTCCAACCCGTATACACTCCTTCGCCTTACGCCGGCTAAAACGAATCTTCTCTTGAGTCACGCTAGTCTCTACTCGATGATCTCTCGAAACCGTGAATCTCTCGTTGGGCTACTACTCTTTTGCTTACTTGGATCTCTGATGGGAGCCGGCGGTGAGATGGGTCCTTCGAGATCATCCCGTGCCTCAACGAATCTTTCCGACTCGTCCTCAGAAGAGACAGGGCTGACGTTCTTCGAATACAAATCTTCCTGTGCTACTGGTGATTTAGGAGTTTCTGTTCCCGACTTGCTGCCGCTCTTGCCGGCGATGGCGACTTCTCTCATGCTGGCAGACCGCGCATCGAGACTCGTGGCACTCTCGTTTGCGAGGCGGGTGAGTGCAACGCCTCCGATGAAGCCTCTTTCTTCGGGACTAGTCTCTCCGGCGGCAGATCGACCCCGCGGACGGGAGAAGCGGGACTTGAGCCATTCTTTCATCTTGTGGGTTGGCGAGCCGCTATCGCTGGGTGAACGAGGGTTCTCGCTTGCATCGGAGGTCTCCTTCGACGTGTTAATGGTTGGTTTATGCTGGCTCGACCTCCTTGATCTGGTGTGGGCGCCTACGTCATTGTCCGCTAAATCCTCGTGGGTTGCGTCGATGTCTCCAGGAGGCTCTTCTGGCTGTTGGGACTTGCGCTTTCCGCCACTCGAAAGACGCTTCCCTTCCGCCTTCGCAGCCCTCTCTTCATCCTTTTTGGCCTTCAGCTCTTGCTTTTCACGCTGCTTTCTCTCCCGTTCTTCGTGCTTGTCCGATTCTGCTACGTTTAGATACGCCCGAGTCATAATATGAGTTGGATGCATACCCTTGAGTTTGCGGTTAATCTCCTTGATCTCTCGGTCTCGTTCTTTCCGCTTTTCTTCATCTCTCTTCTTAGCTTCAGCCTCTGCCTTCGCGATCTCTTGTCTCTCCCTTTCGATAGCAGCTTTCTCGTTGATATCGTCGAGAATCGGCTGCACCCTCTTGGCAGCAATTTCATCAACGAGGGACGGATCCATGTACATCCCGCCGCCGAGGTCGAGTTTGCCCTGCTTCTCATCCGGAACACTGTGTCGAGCCTGGACAACGAGGTTGGCCTTGTGCTCCCAGTCACTCATGGTGCTTGGTGGGACCATGCCCGTTGCTGTGGAGATTTTGTCGTCCATGTCCTGCAAGCAGGCCTTCACGTTTCTCTGCGCTGCCGCCAATAACGCCTCGCGATCCTTCGCTCGTTTCTGCTCATCTACCTTCGAGAGACTATTGGCGAAGATGGACATTTGTTTTCGGATTCGCTCAGACTGCTCCTTGTCGTGTTCAATGTCGCCGTCACTCGATGACCGCCGCTGCAGCTTTCCCTTCATGGTGAACCTCCTCTGAGGGGCAGTGGAAACATTGCTGCCGTAGTATTCTTGATAATCTCTGTTTTGCTGGTGTTCCTCATGAAGCTTCGACAACCTCTCCTGTGCTAGCTTATATGCAGCTTCTTGTAAGTTGACGTAGGGCCTCGGTTGGTTGTCCACGGAACTCGTTTCTCTGGACTCCTGTTGAGCCTGGCGTGCCTGATCCACCATTTTCTGCTGCTGGCTGTACATCTTTTTGGCCATGGCTACAGCTGAGGCATGTAACACATCGGCCCTCTTCTGCTCGTCGGCCTCTGGACCGATGGACGGAGTAGCAGTGAACATCCTGCGAGGCAGGTTCGTATATGGTACGGATCCGGAAGCTTCGGTCGGCGACTTTGGCTTCATGGAAGGGCCGTGAGCTGCGGTCGCGGCGCTGAGAGCGTTGGCCGCAGCTCTGGATTCTCCGGGATATGACTCCTTGGGCACCGGCGTGGACTTGGCCCGCGGTCTCGTCCTCCTCGTTGATGGCATCGCATTCTGAGCTGCCGAAAGAGAGCCGAGTCCCTCTGTTGATGTGATATGAGCAGGTTTGCGAACTGACAGGCTTTGCTTAAAAGCCTGGTTAGCGGCGCTGTTTCCCCATGAATCCTGAGGTGATGAGGTGGATGCCGTGGGCGTCGCAGCTTGTTTCCTGGACGCAGCGTGTGCAAGTAGGGCGGCCTTGGCGCCAGCAGAGCTCGAGTCAGGTTCCCACGAGGGTGGCATCTTATAATCTTTCGCGAACATCGCAGCCGCAGATGCTGAGTTCGATTTTTCGGGTTTCCAGAGTTCGATGGATTTTTTTTGGGCCCAACCTAGGGATGCGGCGGCCCCGGCGGCGGCTCCATCACTTTTAAGACCGGGGGATGGGTAACTTGGCAGATCACGCGGGTCCGCGTACTTTAATCTTCCCGAATGGCCTGCTGGGTTGGAGATGGGTCAATAAATTGAGCGTCACGTTTCTTTGCCTTTCTGGAAAATTGGCAGGGAAAACTCGTATTCTGAAGGGGGGCTTGGTTTCAGTACCTGTTGTCGCTAGCTGACACCGTGTTTCCGCCATTGTCTGCGTCTGCTGCGTCGTTGTCTTGGAACTGGCTTGCATCATCGCCAGCCCGGTGCCGGCTTGGTGGTAACGATATACCCGCTTTTCTTGCGGAGAGATTCCAACTCGCAGGGCAGTGACGAGGGTCGATAGGTGTAAGGCGTACCAATATACAGGGGGCGTACCTAGTTTAGGGGCGAGAAAATGTGGAAAGTGATTGACGATGGACTTACACGCAGGCTGGTACGTGAGTGGACTTAGGACGAAGCGGAGGCGTTCATATGAGGTTATTTCTGGAGTTGCTTATCCGTATCGTATCGCAAAAAGGACCGTACGCATCAAGAAAGTATCGTGTTGTGCGGCGTATCGTAATTGGGACGACGACAGAGTCACAGCTGGAGTCGCAACGCAGAGAGATCAAGCACACAATTTACCGAGAGCGGCGCAGGCTGCAGGGTCTTCGTCCAAAGGACGCATAGGAGTTATATCATCCACCCTCAGAGCCAATTCATAGGTGAGAAGCGTCACAAACCCAGGTAGGAGGTAGGCTGGTGTCAGTTCGGCGCACTCTTTACCTAAGGTAGTGCTCATGGTGACGGCCGCCGCCGCCGTTACGTCATGTTGCGACTTGGGGTGGTGGCCCATCCGCTTCGGGCCTTAGCGGGCCCTTCTATGAAGTGCCTAGCCCCCCCGTCTAGTCCGCTTGGAAACCCCTGTCTTTCACCTCTCCTGAAGCTGCCCACCTCTGCCACATCGTCGTCCACTCAGCGCGCTTGTGGCTTCGGGTCGACAAATGCCTTTTTTTCCTCTCTAGAGCCATCCCGGGCTGTTTTCCTGGTACCACGAACTGGCGGACCCTGTTCTGGGCCGTCGATTGGGCAATCAGAGATGTCGAAGGTAGACATAGCTCGACCGGCCTGAAAGGACATGGAAGATGGGGCCTATGCGCGGACTATACCATTTGTCGCTTCGTCGCGTTTCTCCTGATTCACGTCCTTCACCAACCGCGGAGGCCGAAGGGTCGTGGAGCAGGAGTGCCTGGTGAGGCGCAGATAATAGATAGCCAGGAGAGTCAGACAGACTCTGGATCAGAATCTAGGGGTGCCCAAAGCCAAATTTCAGAGGAAGGGGTCTAGGTGGGCTAGGGAGGGTGTTTGCTTTTCCAGCAGGCTTGCTATACCTAACGGTTCTGGAGGTTTAACGATGCTTCTCATTCGTTGGGTAACTGGGTAGAAGGTCAGCATCACCTTAGATGGTCGACAGATGCATTGCATTCTGCGGTCTTCATTGCTATCAAGCATAACTAATCACTTGGGACGACGTCTTGGAGGTGGTTCAGACAGCCGCGATCTGAAATTCTGGGAAACTGATGTGACTGAAAAGCCTAGAATGGGCCGTAAACCGTGGTAGCTTGCTTGAGCTGTTATTAATAACGAAATTGCGAGCGACAGACCAAGCTTCGATCCAGACCGCAGGCCCGCGCTATACTTACAATATACCCCCTAAAAGTTTGTTAGCGTATGACTTTGCCCTTGCTAGCGTTCAAGGGTCAGCCAGGGTAAAACACTAACAATTTCTGATAACGACAGCTCGATCGGGCAAATCCTGGGCGGTGGGGATGTCCAACTGTTACAAACATTCAGGGCCCCTATTGTATTGCCCATCACGGATGTCGTCTTCAAACATCAGTTAAAATTTTCCTGGCAGACTGCGATCTCGAATCAACGACTTTCCTTAGTCTACTCTGCCTCAGTGACGTCAGCAGACTTAACCCATGTTCTTCTGCTTTTTTTTCTTTTTTCTTTTTGAGGACTTGCAGGGGTGGTCTATCAAGCCCCTGGTCGAGGATCCAATCCGCCAATCTGACAGAAGTGAGGTCGGACGAGATCTTCCGGGGGAGCAAGTGCTAGCGCAAAACCTCCAAGGAAATCGTTGCGTCAGAGCAACGTCGCTCGTTACTTTCCTCAACGCCAAGGACACACACGACACCCTCCAAAACCGAGAGCCGTCGGCTTGCTAGTCTCCAATTGTTGACTAACAACCCCCTTCCCTCCCCTAGGATTCTGCACCGCTGAGCTGCGCTGTCTAGTCAACACAGCCCTCGCCATGGACAACTGCGGCATAACCACAGTGCTGAACTTCCGTGACGTCGGTGTCACGGTGAACAACTATGTCGGACGCAGGCATGTCCCATCCCCCCAAATTCTGTGCTGTGGCTGGTTATGAAACCGGCACTCAACAGAGACACTCTTACAAAGACTTACTCAGAGTCTCGAATTGCGGTTTAGACTCATCCGGGAAGGCTTGTTATTTCGCTCTGCGAGACCAGGTTTGTGAAATGAAACCTGCGATTCAACCATATACAAGTCTGGATTCTGATGTTCTGTAGACGATGCGTCCTTGGAGGACAGGAAACGCCTGCGGGATGATCTGGGCATTAAGGCAGTGATAGACTTGCGCACGAAGTGAGTCGTGCAAGTGTGTGCAATCCACACAGCTCGCTCAAGTCGCGGTGCCAGATCCTGTACCTCGATCACCGACTGACGCCATCAAGGACCGAACACGTCAGGCAGGCGAAGAAGCGCCAGGCCGATCTCCAGATTCCAGCGCTACTGCAGTCCAACGCAGCGCTGGCGGAATCGGTTCAGATATCGGGACTCAAGTATCACGAGATCAAAGTCACTGGCGGCAACTTTGAGTGGTTCTTGGTGTCACGGCTTTCCTGGTCGGGATTTTTGTGAGTAAATGCACTTGTATTCTAGGCCTCCATCTATGTCACTGTCCATGATGTGACTGACCAGTGCTCCTCGACAACTAGCCGCCTCATCTCCTTGTTCACCTTCGGCTATCGCAATGAGGGTATCTCCATCTTATCCCGCGAGGTTATGCTGCCACGCGGCTTGGTAGGATTGGGCCTGGATACTCTAGACCAATCTGGACCCGAGATTGCCAAGGTACGTGCAAACGCGCTCTACTCGCTCGATTTGCCCGTCATTGACGATCCCATCAGGCACTCAGAGTCTTCCTCGATCCCGCAGGTTCGCCTACGTTGGTGCACTGCACCCAGGGCAAAGACAGAACGGGCCTCATCGTAACCCTTGTGCTTCTGATTCTGGAGATACCTCTGAAGGCGATCCAGCACGATTACTCATTGACTCAGGGCGCGCTTGAGTCTGAGAGGGAGGAGAGGTTAATCGAGATGCGGGAAATTGGCCTCACAGACGACTGGTTCGACACGGCGCCGGACATGATTGTCAGGATAGCTCAACACCTCTATGAAACCTATGGCGGCGTCCAGCAGTACCTGGACAAGATTGAATTTTGCCAGGATGATCGCCAGAAGCTGAGGGAGCTCCTATTGTACTGAGTCGCGTGTCAGGTCATCGGCAACCGAGATGCTGAGGTTGTACCACAATTATCTTGCGAATTCACTGGCCCATTTCTTTTCGTGCGCTGTGGGGTATCGACTTGTTCATTTCTTCGTGAATCGACCTTGCATCCAGCAGCGGTACATCTTCAGCTTGCGTGCTCGGTTAACGAGCATACGTCTGTCGACACCTAGGTCGTCGACGGTGAAGGAGGCTTTCGGACCATCGGTTTCCTTTGCCGTCTGAGTCTCACCCGACCAGATCTTCTCAAGCTCATCCTTTTCGAAAAAGTAGACGCGAGTGCCGTCTCCGCGGACGTAGAAGTTGTCCTCGAGGTACCGGCCCTTCTTGAAGCGAACCTGTGCGAGATCTCCTCTTCCATAGTCTCGGAAGCAGACCTGGCCGCCTGGCTTAAGGAGTCGGTACACATTGGAAACGGCTTCATTCCATTGGCTTGGAGACAGTGCGGAGAAGATGAAAATGAGAATAGCAATGTCGACTGAGCCCTCCACCAGTCCGGGGGGAAGTTCGTCGCTCGTCACGTCCCAGACGTCAGCCTGCACGAAACCTTTGCCGTACGATTCGTGTTTCCGCATGACATCTACAGCCGTCTTCGAATAGTCACAGGCATGGATCTTCAGGTTGGGGTTCTTGTTGAACTCAGTGATGGGGAAAGCAGTGTTGCCGGCGCCTGCGCCTATTTCAAGGATCACAGTTTTGCCGGCATCCTCCTTCGTCACCTCTGTCAAGATAGGAAATTCCTGCTGCAGCCACTTCCGGTTCTTGAAAAAGTTGGCCGTATTATTCTTGTAAAACAGATCCCACATCCTCGCGGGGTTATTGTTTAATCTGTCTGAGGGGCTTTGTTAGCGCGCTGTACGTGAAGCAAGAAGGCAAAAAGCAAATGAGGTATTCAATGGTGTAATCAGATGGGAGCGAAAGACTATAACAGAAGTTCTCATCACAAAGATTCAGCTGAACTATGCGAATATGATTCTGGATCATCACGACACCTGTGGGGTGAAGGCAAGAATGCAGTAGTAGTGGGTAGACTTACTTTTGTCAAAATCGGAAACCGGCGATGAGCGTTGCAGCTCATACTGTCCCTCAGCAAACTTCTTGTATGCATCGTCAGTCTCGACGTGGTCCCAAGCGTTGAACTCGAAAACATCATCGCCCTCATTGAGAAAGCGACTGCCAAACTGAAACGGATCGCTCCTCTTCTGGTTGTGATCAGGGTCGTGTGATCTGTGCGCGGGCGTTTCCTCCTGGCCGTTGATTTGAGAAACCTGGAGATCTGCCGTCTTCTCGACAAGACCTTGCTCGTCCACTCCATTGGGAGGCTGAAGCGCTTCAGGAGATGCCATGGCGTGGAGAGGTGGTGCAGGTCCTACACCCGCGTGCTACGGCGAGTGTGCTCACGGGTTTCCTGAGATCTCCAGGTTCTGGTTGGCGCAGAAGGAAGTGACGAGGATAGAAAAGAATGAGGAATTTTGAGCGCTCGTAGAAGCTTTTGTTCGTGAAGGCTGGTGGTGGGGCAGTGGTCGGTACGACTAAGCGCCGGTCCCCGACTTGGCCAATGAGATGAATCCAGGGCGCCACTTAGCACCTACGCGGGTACAGTGGAGGACCTCAGAAAGGTTGGACCAAGCTGCAAACCGATGAGGTAGGCGCTCAGATCTAATGAACTACCTACCTTCAATGTGCCTTTAACCGCCGACGACAACCACGAGTACCCAGAGTCTTAGAAAAACGAGCTATTCATTTCGATCATCTTTGAATCGCACGATAGCTATCAACCGTGACGAGAACGAAGCCTGCCACCGTACTCAGTAACATGGCTCCATCTCTCGTGCGGCCCCAGGGCCAGCTGTCCCCGGCGGAGGCCTTGGAGCTCGCTCAGGAGGCCCCGGCGATTCTGCGAAATAACCCCAAAGCATTCTCGTCGTCGCCTTTGCTGTCGCTTTTCTCGGTATCAGAAACACCGGAAACCTGGATCATCTACGAAAACCTGTTGTTGGCCTGCCTCCGTACCGGCGACAGCCAAGCAGCGCACCAATGCCTCGAGAGGCTTGTTATCCGGTTTGGGGATGACAACGAGCGTATCATGGCATTTAAGGGCCTGGTGAAAGAGGCGGAAGCTGATAACGAAGGAGAGTTGGAGCAGGTGCTCAAGGAGTACGAGACCATTCTGGGAGGGAGCGGCACCAATATTGTCAGTTTCCAAGGCCAGTTTGTCACTTCCACAACTGCTGACCCATCATAGCCTGTCGCGAAACGGCGTGTCGCGCTTCTCAAGTCAACCGGCAAGATATCCCAAGCAATCGCGGCTCTGAACTCTCTCCTTGACTTTTCGCCAACGGATGCGGAAGCTTGGGCGGAGCTTGCAGACCTATACCACTCTCAAGGTCTTTATTCGCATGCCATATTTGCGCTGGAGGAGGTTTTGGTATTGACGCCAAACGCATGGAACGTGAGTGGCGCAGAGCGACGTACTCGATTTCCTGTCTCACTAACTGATGTCAGATCCACGCCCGCATGGGGGAAGTGTTGTACATGGCCGCTTCAACCTCGGAAGGCAATTCACAGCAGCAACTAGCCGAATCTGTCAAAAGGTTTGCTCGCAGCATTGAACTCTGCGACGACTACCTCCGAGGGTACTACGGCTTAAAGCTGGTAAGCAGTCTCATATGCCTTGGCAGATGGAAGCTAATGAGTCTCCTAGGTAACGAATAAACTGCTCGACGATCCCCCGAAGCCATCAAGGCAAGCAGATACTGATGACTGGTCACTACCCGAGAACAGCACACTGGAGAAGCTCAATGAGGTAGCCACGCAAAAATTGGCCGAGATTGTGCGCCGCAATGGGTCGAAAGACAGGCTCTGGCAAGGCTACGACGAATCGGAAGTGGCTGCGGCGCGAGACTTGCTCTCGAAGGCGTCAGTGGATCTTGTGAGATGAACAGCGAACGAGACTCTGGCAACAAGCAAACAGTCTCACTCTAACTGGTCCGGTGACTTCCAGGACACGTTGGCAGAGCAGCATGCCCGGTTGCTTCATGCAAGGCATTGTCGAATTCGGCCAGCACACGCTGTCCATCGGGATTGACGGGCATTCGGAACATTCGAGCCCTGGCCTGCCTTGTGTCTGCGGCGGATCGTCCACGTGCGAGTGGCAGGTCTCGTTGGTGTTTGCCGGCCAATCGCGAACACGTCGCCCCGGTCACGGAACACGAAAATGGGATAAGCGGGCAGCATTTTTCTTTTCTCCAATTGTTCGGGCGCAAAGTTGGCGTCGTCATCATATCGAATAGAGATACTTCCTGCTATTTCAGCGACTGGGCAGGAACGGGAGCCGAGTTCATGGCAGACCAGTTTCACCAGAGAGCCAGCGACGGCCGCCAATACCAATTCAATGGATAACTGAAGTTTTTTCCTTCTCGGTGTCATTGTTTCCGGCGCGGCCACAGTCGCAATTGCGTCCAATGGAAGGGGAATAGGTTGCAGAATATCGCAGGGCTGCATGTTCTCTAGGGATTCAGACATGCCCTTTGGAGCCCGACAGCTAACAAAAGGCCACAACATGCGCTGGCAGTGAGTCAATGAGTCAGTGAGTTGATCCATGGATGGATCTCAGGCACCGTCATTCGAGACCCTGGTCGAGTTGATCTACTGCGTAAGCAATCAGAACATGCCAACTTGTTAGGCGACTACGGGTTCGTCAGGCGTGTGCGCTATTTCGGACGGTGAAGACGACAATGTATCGAAACACCAATGAAGTGCTGCTGACGAGGTTCAGATGTCACGTACATATCCGAGCAGTGCCATGTCGGTAAGCCGGGAAAGAATACAAGCAAGCACTTTCATACGTCAGTACCGATCTTGACTCGCGACTCTCTACCTTATCTGCTGGGTCTTCAACGAAGAAGAAGACAGGGAAGCCAAATGACGCTATCGTCACCCGCATCCGGCCCAAGTCTCGCATAGCGCAAGAAGGCCGCTGTTGCACTGAACACCTCGGACCATTCTCCTCTTCTCTTTTTAACTTACTTCAATACAATGAATTGCGCGCAAGATAGACTTCATCAAGTCCCGAACCAGTCACAAAATCATCAGCCCCAAATAGCCTCATCGACACCGCCCACTGGAAGGAACCGCGATTGTGAAGTTTCATTGTCATCGGTAATATCCCAAGTCCACTCTATTTTCTTGGCATGAAGCAGACTGCGAATTGACCGCAGTAGCATCGCGGGCTAGCCAAGCACTACCTTAGGTAGACCAAAAAGAAGGTACGAAACCAGGTGGGTACTCCGAGGACGGTGCAGCTAAAAGGCAGACGGGAAACAGGCTGGCACACGACAGGGTCCGGCAGACAGACAGAAAATTATGCGCATGCTGTCTCTTCTGGGCAAGGTGCTTTTCGCATCTTTGGCTCCAGCTTACATAAGGTACTCTCCAACAAGCAGCCTCTGCGGATACGGCGTCCTCGCGAGATACCGTGCGCTGTGTTAGTGTCCTGCGATGCGGTTAGGTAAGGTAAAGTATGTGAGAAGCCAGACTAGACCGGACGACGCAGGAAGAGAAGCTGACGGCTGCCTGTGCTGTGCAGTCCACATGAGGCCTGGCCATTGCTCCGGCCCTGAACACTCTGGTGCGAATGATAAGTCGCGATCCCGACTTGCTGGTGATTGAGGCGCACAGCTGGGCCGCCTACACATACGTACTTTCAACAGGCATCATTAGCAGGAATGGGAGAATTGCACTGTTGCATTGCTCTCGCCGCCCCCGAACCCCGACTCGACTGGACTGGAGACCCCCCTCCCATCGTCCTCCTGTCAGATAAATACTTTGCGACGTCTCATCCAGCCTGATTAAACACATAAATTTCCGACCCCCAACTTCCTCAGGTCTTTCTATCCCACCATCTCACCGCAATTGTCTCCCTACAAAGACTACCTCAAGGTAACAAGCGCATTTCAAACCACAAAAAGAGTGCAGTCAGGGCCGGTTGACCGCGCAGGGCCCACCAGCATAAACGAAGCATAAACGAACGCCTAGAGGACCGTCCCGCAACGGATCCCAAAACCACGCCTCGAGCACGTTCCTCACCGAAACAGCGAACCAAAACATCGGCCAGAGCGAACAGTCAGTTTTAGTAGCTGGGTACGTATCTTTCCTACTTGATCTGTTACTACCATATCCACTGTCTCATTTGAACCACGCCAGATTTCGTATTCCAGATTCCAGGTTCCAGAAACGCTTCCGGCTCAGCACCCGAAGCAGCAAGCGACAGCAAGACTGACGGGTCGTGCATCTGATCTGCCATCGCCGGTTCCCTGTCGGGTCTCAGGTCTCATCCGGTGTGGCTCTGTCTCACACAAAAAAAAAAAAAAAAAAAAGGCCCGGGAAACAAGCCCACAGGTATCTAAGATGCAGCTCTCATTGTTTACCGACGCGCTTCTTTTGGCTTTGCTACCTACTCATTGCTTTGCGCTTGCTCTATCCCTCGCGTTGCTGTGTATGGCTGGGAAGGGCTTTTCATGACTGATTTTCTGCATCTTCCCTGTCAACGAGCTGCCCAGTGCCGGCTACTTACATGTCACACGTCTGTTGGTACCTTAGCTTATCTTCCTTCCTGCGGGCTGTCTGTTGCTGGTGCTCGACTTGCTTTGAGCGCCGCAGATTGCAGCACCTTTGTCTTCGGATGGAAGCTCTGTTGGTGACCGTTGGAGAGAGAGGAAGCCTTGAATCCATGACATAGGCCGTGCGTCCGGCGCAGCCTGGCTGGCGGAGCGTTGCTGACAGTCATTCAATGACAGTCCATCGTCCACTATGCGGCCCCTGGCCCAGTAGTGTGGCCCATGATCCATCACGCCCCAGGTGCTCCCAAGCGGGACAACAAAGCAAGGGGGTTCGAGACCGCTGCCCTGCCTGCCTCACCCCCATTCTATCGCTCCAACGTCCCCATCATCAACCATTCCCGCATCAGCCTTTGGTGTTCCGACTCTCAATTCTGCCCGCCTCTCTGCCTACCTACCTACCTACCTACCTACATGCTAGCCCTGCCCTACCTACCTTACGTTACCTCACTACTACTGCGAGGTACCTCTGGCCGTTGTCTAGCGGCTTGATCTTTATATCTAAGTTCATTTTGTTTTTCTTCCCACAAGCTTAAGGCGAGGGCTAAGAATAGTGAGGTTGCTGGCTGGCTTCCCAGTCGGGCTCGCTTGCCCTGGCCCGGCTGCTCTCTCTCCCTCTCTCCCATATTCCCCCTTCCATTATGTCCCCTCCCATCCCCTCCGATCTGGTTCACTTCCCCTTGCGCCCCAGGCCTCCCTCCCCTTCTTTTTGGGGATTCCCATTGTGTCTGTGTGTCCGTGTCCTTGTCCAGGTCCTTGTCCACACCCGTGCCCCATGTCAATATGCATGCCTTTACACTGGCCTGGCGTTTCTCAATTCCATTCCACATGATCTCCGGAATGTTGCTGATCTGAGGCTAATAGCTCAACAGCCCCTCCAGGCTCGAGACGGCACCAAATACCCAAAAAATAACCAAGGTCGATCGTGTTGTAGGGCTCGCTTCCCGCATTTTGCTCACCGAGAAAGCCTGTCTGCCGGCTCCCGGTTGAAGAGAGAAGGAAAAAAAAGGAGCAACAACTGGGGCTCACGCCTTACTTCACCCTCCATTTCTCTTCCCTCCAGTTCCGACCTGCCAGCAAACGAGTAAAATTTGACGGCAAGTAGTTCAGCTTCCTAAGGCGACCAACCAGCCAGGCCCGGTCGATTTGTCTAGACTGCGGTGGCTGCGGCTTAGTTTCTGCATACAACCTTGTCGTACGCCTTGTAACGGAGCGGTCGAGAGACCCGCAATAGCTGCCCAGCACCCAGCTGCCACTGTTTCCCTCGCACCCAATCGCGCTTCTTTTTGCGCCCAACGACACGATCTGTTGCCAAATAGCAGGGGCCTTCCCGGTTACATCCAAGAGCCCACGAACGAATATCCACCCACCGACTGCCGCCCACCCCTCAATTTTCGCAAACCACCCGCCTTTGCAATTCGGTCTCGTCCCTACTCTCACCAAACCGGAAGGGAAAAAAAACCCAAATTCTAATTGCCTCCCAAACCTGCTGTTGCTGTTGTCGAGAGTTCGTCATCTGATCAGCTTTCTGCCCAAGTTGCCCTGTCATCCGCACTTGGGTCTTGTTGCCGTCCACCACTCTTCTATGCTTGGATAAACCCTCCTCACCATCCTGACTGCACAAGGACGACCGCCGCACGGCCATCTCGAACGTCCACGCCCAGTTGTTTCCCGTTGCAGAAGCCTTTCTCACGCGAACTTCGTCTGACTTTTCCAACCAAATCACCCCTTTACTCGGGCTTTCTCTTGAGCTTGTCGTGAGTAAAGGGTTTTCGCCGCCAGACACTTCCCGATGTCGTCGTAAGTCTTGTACTTTTCAACTAGGCCAGGGAAACAATCGACTTGGTGGCATTCACCCAGGACACCACTCAACTAACACATTCCGGAAGACGCCATTTGCAAGGACGCTTTGCCCCTCGTTCGGGAACGACTTCCGACTCGCTCACTGACGACGAGGATCATAACTACCAAACCACAAGCTCCGAGGAACAGAACGACGAAAGTTACTCTGACGAGTACGACGACGAACAAGACCTCGGCCCAAACGACTCGGCTTCCGTCAGCCCCGGCAGGTACCGCCCGCAACCACCTCAACGCGCAACTCGCTATCACGAATTACCTCACCGCCCGGGCCCATCACCATACAGTTCCGCTTACGCTCCCGCAGTTCGGCCCGGTTCAGTGCCGAATCCTCCAGAAAGCGTGGGTCCCTCGGAGGAATACCAACCGTCGGGTTACGGCCCCCGTGCCGGCTACGGTGCTCACGCACCTCCCATGCATGCAGGACAGCAAGGTCACGGCGGCCACAACTCCTACTATGGCGGTCGCGGCGGTCACCCGCAAGCTCATGGCTACCCTCAAAGTCACGCCGGCGGTTATCCCATAGGTGGTAGTCCATATGGGCCTCCCCCGAACCAGACAATGGTTCCGTACGGCCACCAACCTCACGGCTACAACCCCTTTTCGCCAATGTCCAACGGAAGCGGTCAGAGTTACTTCGGAGATGCGCGTCACCACAACCAGTACGATGCCATGATGCCGTATAATCAGCCACAGCCACCGGCCTTCTACGGCCCCGGAGGCTACCAGATGGCGCAACACATGGCCCCGTTCCTGTATTCTCAGCCCGCGCCACCGCCCCCGCCTACGGAGGTGGCCCCGCGGACCAAGACCCCTGCGCCAGCCCCTCCGCCGTCCCCGCCGAAGCCAGACCCAGAGAAGCTCAAGTTACAGGAAGAACTGGAGCTTTTCAAGAAGAATCAGGCCGAGAAAGAGGAGGCTGAACGGCGACGTCAGCTCGAAGAAAAAATTCGGAAGGATGCGGAAGAGGCCATCAGAGTGCGAATGGAGGAAATACGAAAGGCCCAAGAGGAGGCGCAGAAGGAAATCGCAAGGGCCAAGAAGGAAGCTGAGCAGGCCGCCCGCGAAGCCATTGAGCTTGAGCGCAAAGCCGAGGAGCAGAGAGTCAAGATGCACCAAGAAGCCATGGCTCGTGCAGAGCGCGAGGCAAGAGAAAAGTACGAGGCCGAAATGAAGGCTCAGGCTGCAGCAAAGGCTGCCGAAGCAAAAGCCAAGGCTGATGCCGAGGCGGCTGCCCAGCTGAAACTCGAGCTGGCTATTAAGGCTCAGGAAGATGCCAGGATTGCTGCTGAGAAGAAGGCTGCCGAAGATGCCGCCGCGAAAGCCAAGTACGAGGCAGAAATGAAGGCCCAGGCCGAAAGAGAGGCTCGCGAGAAGCTTGCTGCGGAAAAGAAGGCGGCTGAGGACGCTGCCGCTGCCAAAGCCAAGTATGAGGCCGAGATGAAAGAGAAGGCTGAGAAGGAAGCCCGCGACAAGATTGAAGCCGAGAAGAAAGCGGCGGAAGAAGCTGCTGCCGCCAAGGCGAAGTACGAAGCTGAGATGAAAGAGAAGGCCGAGAAAGAAGCCCGCGATAAGATTGAAGCCGAGAAGAAAGCGGCGGAAGAAGCTGCTGCCGCCAAGGCGAAGTACGAAGCTGAGATGAAAGAGAAGGCCGAGAAAGAAGCCCGCGATAAGCTGGCAGCCGAGGCCAAGGCGGCAGAAGATGCTGCTGCCGCCGCCGCAGCGGCCAAGAAGGCTGAAGATGAATTGAAGAAGAAAGCTGCCGAAGACGCCAAAGCAAAGTTCGAGACAGAGTCAAAGAAGGCCAAAGACAAGCTTCCGATCAAGTTCAAGGACGCTGTAGGGCGCAAGTTCAGCTTTCCCTTCCACATCTGCGCGACCTGGGGGGTATGTTATAACCAATCGCAGCTGTTCGGGACCGCTCAGCTAACCAGATTTCCAGGGTATGGAAGAGCTCATCAAGCAAGCTTTCCTCCACGTTGATGTCATTGGACCACACGTGCAGGAAGGCCACTACGATCTGATCGGCCCCAATGGTGAGATCATTCTTCCCCAGGTTTGGGAGAAGGTGGTCGAACCCGACTGGACCATTGAGATGCGCATGTGGCCTATGGATAAGCCGCCCGCCCCGCAGCCGGGCGCTTTCCCCCCGGGCATGAGGCCGCCTCCCGGAGCAATGCCGCACGGTGGAGGACAGCGTGGACCAAGGCCCCCGAGTATGAGCATGCCGCCAGGTATGAGGCCTGGCGGCGGTGGCCCCGCACCGCCGCCTCCCAACTGGATGGGTCCGAACGGCCCTGGTCGCGGTGGTCCGCCGCCGCCTCCTCTGGGAGCGACTGTGGGCGGCTCTCGTCGTCATCCTGACATTAACATCGTTAATGCTGCTCCAAAAGAGAAGCGACAATCTAAAGGATCCATGCTTGGCTGGATTGCTGGCAAACCCCCCGCGAAGAAGAAGTAAGTCATTATGTACGACACTTGTGTGACACTTTACTGACGGAAAACAGGAGCCATAAGAAATAAGACTCGACTATGTCGAGCATGTGTGTCTTTCTTCACGTCTATCATCAGAACCATTTGTTACGAATCTGCGGTTGGGATCGTTTTGATTTACATGTGATACCTCATCGCGTCTTTTCATCTGTTTTTATCGAATTTCCACGTGGTCGATTGTATGTACGCGATGCATGTCTCGGAATCACGGCTCAATGCGAGTTCTATAGCGCATGTGTGTCCGGCGTATGAGCTGGAGAGATGAAATTCGGAGTGGGATCTACGGCTGGAAAACGAATTCGCTCTAGAACATACATTTAGGGGGCCTTTGCATTATTGAAGTGGGAGGAGGCTGAGATATGTTTGAGGCATGGCGTAAAAAGGGGAGGACAAGACCGAGTCTTCTGTTAGATTTCTTGCTTTCTGTGTGTTTGTTCAAAGCAGACGTGTCGCATTGAATACAAAAATGATTGCGAATCTGTCTTTCCTGTCGAAAATTACGCGCTTCTCGCCCTAGCCTTTGATCCATCCGTCTAATGTCTTTTTTTAACGTGTTGCCACTCCTGTATCTTTTTTTATCTATCCTTAACTTTTGATATCTCTTTTGCCCTACCTTGGCCTACCCAGTACGGTTCTGACGCGCTTTTCGAAAGCCTGTATCATGACACCGGCCACCTTTTCAGACACCGCGGCACTTACGGCCGAGTACAAAGGGTTCGCAAACTGGAACCTGATGACCAAATCCACCTCAGTGCCCGTTCCCGTCGTCAGCGGCCGCAGCTGCCACTTGGTCACCAAGCTCCTGAACACCGCGCCGCCCTCACCCCCGTTCCCGGGGCTGGCTCCTGGTACGTCCGCACCGCTGATGGCCTCAACGCTCTTGCCTGGCACGCAATGTAACCTACTCGTGAAGGTCTCCTCGAAGCCGCCCCAGCCCACGCGCAAGTCGGCTTGCGTGGGCCACTTGCGGCCATTCTCATCCGGGGCACTCCATTGTGTGACGCGGGATTGCGCGCAGTAGGGTACAAAGGAGGAGTACAAGTCAACGTCGGATATCACGTCGTAGAGCTGCGCGGAGGGATATGGCAGCGTTCGGGAGGCCGTGAGGACTTGCGGTTCGGTGGAGGGCAGGTTTGGGAGGTTGAAGAAGTGCCGTACAGGGGTTTGTGTTTGGACTGATGGTATGCAGCGGACCGTCCTTAGGGGAGAAAATCCTCGCAAAACTGGGCGCGCCGTCGCCATTGGAGGTGTCGTGTCGTCCGACACACAAGGTAGTCGATGTTGACAATGTTTTGATTGGCAGGAAGGGTGAGCTCAGCAAGCCATTTTCGTATCGTGCAGGCTGTAAGTCAGAAAACGAGAGCAGCGTAGTATGCAAGGACTCCTCTGCAGGTAGCTCCGCTGCAGGCTCCGCTGCCGGGGTCGTCGCAAGAGCTGTCGAGCTCAATGACGAGTAGAAGCCAAGGTACCGACGAGAGAAAACTCAGCCGTCGGTGTTAGTGGGATAGTGGGATGCCGACTAGCGTACAGTGCCTGACCATCCTACCTACTGAGAAATTGCACGGTACGGACGGCCAGGGTATCATTTGGTGGGGTGGATTATCGAGCAGACAGCTCTCCACAAGGCAAGTTCAAGCCACAACAGCCCGCATCACCGTTCCCCGACTCCGACATCCCTTAGCTTGACCACCTAACCCCATCATCACGAATGTGGGCGGTCACACAACGGAGGAGTACGATTCAAGATGCGCCATAGGACCCGGACGACCTGACGCCCACATTCGTTTCTCCCTCCTTTGCGACGAACATTTACTTTTCCACTCTCTTCAGAACTCCTTCGATAACCATCACAGGCCCGGTCGCGTGGGGCTGTCATCGTCAAAATGTAGGTGTGAAACACAGCGCAGGAGACGGCACAGGCTGGGGCGGTGGGCTGACGGTCGTCAAAAAATCCCAACAGGTTCGAGAAATCCCTCTACGACCTCATCCGAGGTTTGCGAAATCACAAAGGCAACGAACGCGAGTACATCCAGAACAGCTTGAAAGAATGTCGCGCTGAGGTGCGCGGGCAGGACATGGGTGAGCTGCGACGGCCCTCCCCCTTTCCTCATCAGCAAGGAAGAAGTCGGTGGCTAAGAAGAAAACTCCCCGAACAGATGTCAAAGCGACGGCGTTGCTGAAGCTGGTGTACCTCGAGATGGTAGGGCATGACATGTCGTGGGCCTCCTTCCATGTCCTCGAGGTCATGTCCTCGCCCAAGTACCACCAGAAGAGGGTCGGGTACCTGGCGGCAGTGCAGAGCTTCAGGTCTGACACCGAAGTGCTCATGATGGCCACGAACCTCCTGAAGAAAGTATGACGGCTGGTAGTTCATACTGTACAATGTGATCAGAATGCTGATGGACCGCCTTGCCAGGACTTGACCTCGACGCAAGCGACAACTATCTCCCTCCCGATCGCTACTCTTCCGCACATCATCAACCCGTCCCTCGCCCTCTCGACACTCTCCGACCTTCTTCCCCGCCTAAGCCACTCGAACCCCGCCATCCGCAAGAAGACTATCGTGACGCTGTACCGTTTGGCGCTGGTGTACCCGGAGACGCTGCGCGCGGCATGGCCCAAGATCAAAGAGCGCCTGATGGATAAGGACGAGGATCCGAGTGTCACTGCGGCTATTGTGAATGTTGTTTGCGAGCTAGGTTGGAGGCGACCACATGACTTCCTGCCCCTGGCGCCCAGACTATTTGAGCTATTAGTCGATGGGGGAAATAACTGGATGGCCATCAAGTTGATCAAGCTGGTAGGCTGCGCCTGTGTCCACGGTGTGAGAAAGTGCTTATTTCGAATGTAGTTTGCGACTCTAACGCCGTTGGAGCCACGACTGGTGCGGAAACTGTTACCGCCGTTAACGGAGCTCATCCGTACGACACCTGCAATGTCTCTATTGTATGAGTGTATCAACGGCATCATCCAGGGTGGTATCCTCGGTAGCGAGGACGACATCTCAGGGAGAGAAGAAATCGCGACCCTTTGTGTGAATAAGTTAAGAGGCATGATCATGGTGGACGGCGACCCGAACTGTAGGAACTCCCGGCCATCAACTGGGATAGAGCTGACACTAGCTAGTAAAATACGTCGCACTACTCGCATTCAACAAGATTGTGCTGACACATCCCTTCTTGGTCGCGCAACAGGAAGATGTCATCCTGGAGTGCATCGACAGCCCAGACATCACCATCCGAATCAAGGCTTTGGATCTCGTTCAGGGAATGGTCAGCAGCGATAACTTGGTATCAATCGTCAGCCGTCTTATGAAGCAGCTCAAGTCTTCTGCGCCTAAGAGAGAGAGACCAGGCGTGCCTCTTGGCCCTGACACCGGGATCGACTCTGACGAGGAAGCGGAAGTCAACATTCATTCGCCGACAAAAGAGGAAGAGGAGCCTCCACTGCCAAACGATTACAGGAGCGATGTTATTGGAAGGATTTTGACGATGTGCTCTCAAAATAACTACAGCAGCTTGGTGGATTTTGACTGGTACATTGACGTTCTCATTCAGCTCGTTCGAATGGCGCCTCCACCGCGGGCAGTAGAGACTGAACTGGATTTGGCAGCAGCCTCTGGAAAATCGACGGCTGGAGATGTTTCCGGAGGGATTGGTGATGAGTTGAGGAACGTAGCTGTAAAGGTCCATGCCATGCGCGGAGCTTCAGTCAGGGCTGCGGACCTCGTCCTTCAACAACTCAACGCCGATACACCCGCTGGTCACTCTCTCTCGTCAGCATCACTAAGATCAACAAGCTGGTTGGTCGGAGAATACGCCAACCAGCTCGCGTTTCCCGAAGACACGCTGGGAAACATTTTGCGGATCATCACACGTACACATATTCCCGATATCCTTACTACAAGTCTCCAGGCTGTCACCAAGATATTCGCCTACATCGCTGGTAACGACGGACAGCCTTGGACCCCCGAGTGGAAGACCAAGATTACCCTGCTTATGGCGCGGGTCATCCATACCTTGGAACCGCTCGCTCTCCACCCCAACTTAGATGTCCAGGAGAGATCAGTCGAGTTCATCGAGCTCCTCAAGCTGACCGCCGAGGCCGCCTCGGGACAAGCACCATCTTCCGAGGATGCCCACCAAGATGCTCCCCTCCTCCTCACTCAAGCCATCCCTTCGCTGTTCCAGGGTTGGGAACTTAACTCCGTAGCCGTAGGGGCGCAGAAGAACGTGCCAATACCAGACGGTCTCGACCTGGATGAGCCAATCCACCCCAACCTCACTCACCTACTCTCTCGAGCGGACAGCATACCGATGGAGACCAGCGATACGGATGACTTCGAGGTATACTATCACCAACGCCCTGGACTGACAAGTATATCCTCCGCTGAGCCCGCCATCAACAAGATCGCCGACGGGCCAGAGGAAATCGTCAGCTCGTACCAGCAAGCAACGGAGGACAGCTACCTGGACGCAGACATCGTCGCCAGACGAAAAGCCGAACGCGCCGAACGCAACCGCGACGACCCGTTCTACATTGGCGGTGCCGACAACAACACCCCGAGAACCTCGACGCCGATCCATAATATCCTGCAAAGGGAAAACGGGCCAGATCTCGACATAGACTCCATACCAATAATGCAGCTGGATCTCGACAAGCTGGGCTCCTCGGCCCCTGGTCCGACGTCACCCGTCAGCCGGCCCCAACCACGACCCCGTCAGCGCGTTCTCATCGCGGCAGACGAGACCCTCACGGGCAGCGGCGTCTCCACGCCCCGGAATTACGAGTCGGAGAACAACTCGGATAGCTTCACCAAATCGCGCGCCAAGAAGCTGCGCCAGGGCTTGCTGCAGGTCGACTCGTCCACCCTCGGCTCCCTCAGCCTCGAAGGCGATTCCAGCGCTAGCGGTGGCGGCTCCTCCAACGCGCCCTTCGACTACGAAAGGCAGCAGCGCGAGGAGGCGGAGATGGCGCAGGCGATGAAGGAGGTCGAGAGGCTGCGTCTCGAGATGCAGCGCGCCAACGAGCGGATCCAGGTGGCGCAGGGCGTCGACGTCGCCGGGACGGTCGTCAAGAAGAAGACTAAGAAGGCCAAGAAGGACGCAGAAGGAGCTGACGGGACCGTTGTCAAAAAGAAGAAGAAGAAGAAGGCGGCGGCACTGGCGGTCGTGCTCACAGAGGACGCCGAGAACGAGGCCGGCGACGATCAACCTGCTATACCGCCGCCATCGTCAACACTCGAGTCAACGCTCGGGGGATCCGGTGGTGATGCGGGGCCTGCGGTGGTCGTACCGAAGAAGAAAAAGAAGAATACGACCAAGATGGCGGAAATTGCGGGGGACACGCCTAGTCCTAGTTGAACGGATGCCGTGGTATTCATTTACAACGACGAAACAGGCGCAGGGCAAAAAGGGGGCGTCAGCAATATAGATAAAAATGCAAAGCATGGTGCATCAGTTCCATTTTGAGGCAATGGTCGTTCGTGGCTGTCCTGGAATCCCGTCCATAACGTGACCAAAGACTTCCATCCTCCCGGGCTCCCTGTGCGTGTGACCCGTCCTCATCAAAAGCTTCACGTAAACTCGTTCCCATGGCCCGTTTGCTATTACCCATCCTCAATCAAGAAACGGGACAGATGAAAATCTTCCAAAAGTTCAAGGGGAATATAGTGTTTCTCTCTCTCCATCTTTCTCTTCTCTTCCATCTCTCTGATCTCTGTCTCCTCTCTTTCTCTTTGCCTCTTCCCGTCCTCTCGCGCGCTCTCATGGTTTACGTACAGACATGATACAAAGGGGACACAAGGAATCGCTTCCCGACGTCACCGTCGTTGATCACCCACCAAGCCTAACCAGTAAGACGTTCCTTTTTTCCCCCCTATACCCACGCCATCTTCCGGCACCACACATGACAAAGATGGAAGGTTTTTTGAAGAAAAAAATAGACATTAAAGGAAAAAAACTGGAAATCAAAAGCAAACCGCAGGACCTGAACGCTTAATCATCCATAGGCTTGTCCTCGAGCGTCACTCCGCGAGGGGTTGACGGGGCGCTGTCGTTTCCGCTCGGTGCTATCGGCACCCGGCGCTCAAGCGAGTATCTGGCGGTGCTGCGTCCCAAGCTGTTGCGCTTCTCCACCGGTGACTCGAGCGCCTGAATTCTCGCGGCAACGCCCTCGGCAGCTGGAGCCGGGTTGGTCGTGCCGTTCGTCGGCTCTGCGGGCGAGGACGTCTCGCTGCCGGGAACCTCGAGACTGGAGCGCTTGGCACCAATGACACTGCCAAGGCTGGACCGTTGTACGCGGTCAACAGCGGTTCCCGGAGGACTCGTCTGGATTGGGAAGCGGGTTTCGGGGCCGCCAACACTGCGATCACGTCTGTGGCCGCGGGGACTAGGGGCGGGGCTGGTGGCGCGGCCCCGGCTACCGGCAGCCTTCTCAAGCAGAGCTCTATTCCGCTCTTCCATGTTTGCTCTCCGGTTGCTCTCGTCGGTGCTAATGGCACGGGGGCGGTTGTTGACGGAGCCGCTGTGGTTCAGTGTCGACATGCGTTTCAGCTCGCTGAAGATGGCGTCCTTGTGGGCGAACAGATCCCGAATGAGGCGGTAAGCATGCTTCTCCTCCATCGTCAGTGAGGTCTCCGTACGAGGGCGGAGGATGCATGGTGCCAGCGTAGCGGCCAGGGTAGAAATGTAGGCTTCATCAGCCGAGGTGAGATCGATTAGACGAGTGAAGTGGTTCATGCAGGCGTCAAGCGTTGCAATATTAGTAAGTCTCAGCTGCGACAGAGTCTGTTGGAGAACAGGCACGCGTGAAGAGTCATCGTCCGAGGTTTGAGTCTGGTAGATCGTTCTGATGATCTCGTAAACATGAGATGATACCAGGGAATCTGTTGCTGGTTAGCGTGTTTCATTGGCGACCATTGGTCGTTTGGTGCTTCTTACCAGGCAGTTCAAGAAGGTAGAGCTTGAGCAGGCTCGCAACTGTCGGAATGTCGAACTCGTCAAAAACTTCACTTGTGACAGGCTTGCCGTCGTTAACCTTAGCTCGCAGCTTGTGGATTTGCGGCAGGGGAACGTCCACCAGCCAGACACCGCGTCTTGCCTCATCGCCCTCCAGATCGGGGTAGTGGCTGTCAAGGTAGGTCAAGATAGTGGTGATGATGACAGGCACGCGCTTCTTATCCGCGCGTGCTCTTGCCTCAAGGTCCACACCAAAAGTCTGCTCGTCAACCTTGTTGTAGTAGTTCTCATAGACCACGACCCTAGGGATGAAGCTACCGGTGCGGTAGTTCTCGAGCAGATATCTCAAGTCTCCTGCAGGCTGCACTGTCTCCTGGAAGAGCATCATGTTGTCGACAGCCGACTGAAGGCTGGGAATGACGTTGCTAATGGTGCCGGAGAAGTCCAAAATGACCGTCTTGATGGCCTTGAGGCGGTCCAGCTCACAGCGCTCCAGGAAGCGGAGATGAAGGAATATGATCTCTTCAAGCTCGCAGCGCATCTCATCCAACTTGCGAACGCCACTCTTGTACTTGTCATCGGCCTCTCTGGCTTCGCGGCGCAATCGCTCGGCGGGGGTCTCGTTCGGGTGAGCGTTGTTGTTGAGGACATTCCAGTTGGCGAGGTACTCGCTGACGGTTCCAACAACAGGAGAATCTGAGGACTCTGAAACAGGCATGGAGAATGTACGTCCGAGGGCTTGCTTCTTCTCAGGAAAACCAGCAACCTTGAAAGCCTTTGGGCGCCACTGGTAGAACAGCTTGGAGCTGTTTGCGAAGCTGCTGCCGACGTTTCCAATGAGCCTGAGGAATCCGTTGGTGATAAGGTCCTGTCCGATTCTTTCGGCGTAGCTGACGCTGCTCGTGTTCATGTGCTTCTGCAGGTATTCCACAATATCTGCTCCAGATGAGGTGTTCTGGTAGGTTCCGAGAATAGGGACCTTGGTTTCTCCAAGCTTGATGGTGTTCAGCGCATGCTCCAAAATCTTCTTGACCTGTTCGGGGTTGTAGAATTCGTCGCCAATTTCGATCATCTCGTCCTCTTCCTCGACCGTGTGCTTTTCCTTCTCGGGTTCCTTGTTCTCGGAGACCTTGATCTCGGGAATGTTGTTCTTCGGGCTGTTCTCGGGATCCTGGAAGGCCAACTTGGTTTCCTCCTCGATATCCTCGACCAGACGGCACTTGTTGAAGTAAGTGCTCCTCAGCTTCTTGACCAGTTCTGCTTGTCTGTCGTGCGCCTTGATGCGAGCTTGCAGCTCGTCTTGGGAGTCCTGAATGCGAGATTCATGGGCATCGCACCAGCGGGAGAAGGGGTTGACGACGAGATCTCGAATGTTTCGGGCGATCTTCTTGTGGTTCTTGGCACCCTCCTCCATCTCGGTCCGAACGCCATCGAAGGCCTGATAGCCGATCAGCAGACGTCTTTGGAGAAATTCTCAACAGCAGTACTGGACATACCTTGCGGACACTAGCACCGTCATCTCTTGAGAATCCACCTTGTATCTTGTCCGAAGCTGGCGCAATGTCGCCCAACCGTTGACTGTAGATCTCTTCGGCTTCGGCACGCATTCGGGCGACAGTAAGAACTTGTCGGTTCTCGTGCACACCCTGTTGCATCTTGCTGAACAGAACGCCCAGTCCTAGCGCAAAAATTTAGCATCAAGCGGAGGGGATGGAGAAGCGCGTGTAGCGCATTCAGGCTTCTCACCTGCAGCATAGTCGCTGGACCAAAAGGACTCTGCGAAGCCCGGCATGATGGATAAAAGTCCGGGTCTGTCGTCACACTGGTGTTGATTTGTTGCGATCGAAGACTGTCGGGCGTGGGTGAACGAGGAAAAGGAGGCCGCTAGGAATGTTTCGTTTCGTCGTTATGCAGGAGGTGGGAGGCGATTAGTTTCCCGGTTTGTCTTTCGCTGGAGATTAGATACAGTTCGCCGGTTGCGAGAAGCGAACGAATATGTCAACGGCGATTGGGGCCGCGTAGCAGAAAGAAGGGCGGCGACACAAAGCAAAGAAAGTGAGGACAGAGACAGGAAGAAGATTGAGATGCGTAGACGTTGGGGGGTGAATGTTCTGGTCAGGGGCACATGCCAGTTGAATTGGAGAGGAAATTTTGGAGGAAAGACTGGCTGCTAACAGGTCCGAGGTTCAAGGTTGAAAGTTGGCAGGTGTGGTGTCGGTCTCCGCAGCGTCAGCGGGAGCATCCATCAAAGCTTCCATTTGCGACAGAGCCCAAAGTGGAGGTACTTTTCGTATGCTGCCATGCGGTACACCAGACGACAGTGACAACGACGGCGACACGGCATCAAAGCCAGGCTGGGCTGTCAATGCCAGCAATCCGCACAGGCCAAGCAGGGCAAGGAAGAACGCTAACGGAACCCGTCCGTAGCACCAACGGCAACAGCGGCAGCCAGCGATTGGGTGGGAGGCTGGGGGGTGGGGGCTCAATGAGGGTGCCGGACTGGGCGGCTGGACCCCAAGTGACACCCCTAAGTGCTCTATAGATAACTCTAAATAAGGCAGCCAAGCAAAAGCATAAATAGTAGTTAAAAATATAGTAGAATACTTAGTACTTCTCTTTTAAAGACTTTTAGAAGTTATATATTAGATTTTATATTAAGAAATACTTTAATAAATAAATTATAATATATAACTTTTTAAAAATATTATATACTAAGTAGAATATAAAAAAAAAAGAGGGAGTACTACTCTAGAGCTCTCTATATAGAATATCTAAAGAAGAACTTCTAGTTTTATAAAAAAAACTCTTACTAACTTAATTAAATTGAAAAAATAGTTTATTTAAGTAAGTAGCTTTTTTATTAAAATATTAATACTATTTATATAAAACTTAGTAGTAGTATCTAATTCTACTTTAACTACTATACTTTAAATATTATTATTAATAAGAACTACTACTTACTACTCTTAATTATAGAGACTCTCTAAAGAGTTAGCTTAGTAAAACAAGCTAAAGTGGGTGTCGCTCTATTGCGCCACAATTACCGCTGCTTTTACGCGCATCCTTCGCTTCGCTGCGCGCGCGCCAAGGGTCGGTTTAATATCTATTGCTCAGCAGAAAAGCACTCATGTTTAGTATTGCATTAAACTACCGACCAGCGTTTACCTAATCAGACCTTTTTACCCCTGAGCGCTCTTCACAGCCCGATCAGTTCCCCAAACAACCAAGCTGTTATTAATAGCTTAAACTTCCATCTTGGTCCGTAATTCTTTCCTCAGTCCCCATCGCGCACACAGAACACGAGAACCGTAGGAAGGGAGTTAGCTGGGGTAAACTCAAACGCAAGAGCCAGCCATCATCTGAAGTCGCTCCGTTCCCGAAATGCTAATTCAGCCGTCGGTATTTCGCTATTCTTTCCGAAGAACAACCATGGTCCCTGAGTTGCTGAGGGACGTACTCCAACTCAGTGGGTTCGGCTTGAAAATGGGACGGTTCTCAATTTCAATGCGCTCTCAACTTTTGCGGTTGATTTCAATCCCTCCGTATATCACTTGTCTGCGTTTATTCCGTACCTGTAGTTAGAAAGGGGGGTTGAAGAGTTAACGAATATTGTGGCAGAAGGGCTCCGTCTGTTACTATCAGCACTTGTGCTTCGACGATTCGGTATCGCATGGAAATTGCCATGATCAAGCCAAGTTACTCGAATGTCTAACTGCGCCTTCTCACGGGAGTTACGGATATTCTAGAGGAGAATGCTTATAAACGTAGGCATATATGCCATCAACCCGCGATGAAACCAAAGAAGCGGCCAATGTGGCTCTATGATGCGCGTGGATGTTCTACTAAGCCAAGCAGTTGGTTTCAAGGGTTGATGAAACTTATTGGATCACCTATATCCCTTTGCCTAAGAGTCTTGGAGTCAACTCTATTTATCAAGCTAAAGAGGGGTCGGAACTATAGATGCGCAGGTTGTCTCTGCTGATCTCCATAGTTCGGATCTATGCCTGTTTCAAACTCGCAACCGTTGCTTATCGGCTTAACTCGTAGATAACGCAACCGAATTTCGGAGCTTTGACCCCAAGAAAGCCAGCTCTGGCGTGATCAAGAACCGGTCAGGACTTTTGGCCGCATCGGCGTCGTCCGGATTAGTTCCTTCACCTTCTCATAGTGCAAACTTTCCGCTGATAAGGATTATCGGAACTGCTGTCCTCACTTTGGACATTGATACCCGCCGCTCGACCTCAAGCTCTGAGCTCATCGGAAGCTCCAGTCTGACGTCCGCTGTACAACACGACTAGTACTTCCGCTTCTTCAACCACGTCACCTATGGGTGTAATGCATGGAATCATGAACGAGAAAGATCGCGTCTTCGATGAGGAGGCCGCGCGGCCGGGCCGCCGAGGTCCGTCGACGGTGAAGAAGCTCGCTGCGGGCGGCATCCTTTTGCTAACCGTTTCATACATGCTCTTGGGGCAGAGGATGAAGTCATGTGTTCATCGGGCCAGGAAGCCTTGGGGTGTGCCTGATGAGGAGAGGGCTCGCAATGTTCTATCTCACACCCCTCTGATAGGTATGACGATACTCGTGGCTCGTGTCTCTGAATGTACCTACTGAACCAGATGCAGACGGACATAATGACCTCCCAATTCTAGTGCGAGGACTTTTTGGTAACCGCATCTACGACAAGAAATTTACCGAGCCCTTTGAGAAGGGTGGTATGCCGTATCATGTAGACCTCCCAAGGCTTCGAAAGGGCCAGAACGGCGGTGCCTTTTGGAGTGTCTATGCCCCATGCCCGAAGAATGGCAGCGACTTTTCGGATGAGAATTATGCCGAGAGTAAGTCTGAAGGTCTTTCATCAAAGCTCATCCGCAGCGACTGTTGATCAGTGTAAACGCAGGTGTTCAGTGGACTCTGGACCAGATAGATGTCATCACTCGCATCAAGGAAGCCTATCCCAAGGACTTCTCGCCCAAATTGGACAGCGATGCCGCTCTGCCAGCGTTTGCCAGAGGTCAATTGGTCTCGCCGTTGGGCGTTGAAGGTCTTCACCAGATCGGTAACCGCGTAGCTAACCTCCGACGGTACCATGCACTGGGTGTTCGCTACGCGACCCTGACGCACAACTGCCACAACAAGTTTGCCGACGCCGCGCTTCTCGAGAGCCCCTTTCGCAAGGCGGAGCCCCTATGGAATGGACTCAGCCCCCTGGGTCGTCGTCTCATTCACGAGATGAACCGCATCGGCCTGATCGTCGATCTATCCCACACCAGGTGCGTGACGAATCATGGACCCTGACACAGCGAGAGGCCAATCATTTAACTAACTACTGTTCAAATCCCAGCGAAGACACCCAGCGCGACGTCCTCGGCGGCAAGGGCTGGGAGGGCAGCAAGGCTCCTGTTATCTACTCTCACAGCTCTGCTTTTAGTGTCTGCCCGCATCCCCGTAACCTTAAGGACGACGTTCTCGAGCTAGTCAAGGAGAGGAACAGTGTCGTGATGGTCAACTTCGCTCCTGATTTCATTTCGTGTATCGATACAGGCAAGGAAAACGGGGTTCCTGAGTTGTATCCCGCGAACGTCACGCTTCACCAGGTCGTCAGGCACGTCCTTCACATCGGCAACCTGATTGGCTTCGACCATGTTGGTTTCGGCTCCGACTTTGATGGAATTGGATCGGTGCCCAAGGGATTGGAGGATGTTTCCAAGTACCCCGACCTAGTTGCTGAGTTGCTCAAACAGGGACTCAGTGACGAAGACGCAGCCAAGGTCGTGGGCGGAAACGTCCTTCGTGTCTGGAAGGAGGTTGAAGAAGTTGCTGTGAACCTGCAGAAGGACGGCCAGACTGTCCTGGAAGACGAGCTTCCCCAGATGCAGCCTGAGTAATCGGCAATTTCGACATGCACTTACGCTCACTGAGTGGCCCGTCTCAATGTAGTGGTATAATTTATCAGATTCATACAGTTAGTTCTATGCGCAACGAGCATGCTCGACTTGATCTTGTACACTTGACCGTTAAGGCCATTAAGCCTTATCCCTTCTCGAGGATGCCGAACCTAACGCTCCAAATATCTTCCCCGCCCTCCGCACACCGGCCTTAGAACGACCTGTTGGCGCGGTTCATCTTCTTCGCCGTCTCGATCTGGGTCCTCGTCCGCTGTCCTCTCACGGGCAGACCCATGGCGTGTCGTCTTCCTCGATAGGCTCCCATATCCTTTAATCTCGCCACGTTTTGTTGAATTACTTTTCGCGCGTCGCTTTCTATCGTCATCGTCGAGAGTTCTGCTGTGAGGGCCGTAACGGTTCGAGGGGCGAGTGTTCCGACTTTTGCGAGGGGGTGTATGGAGTACTTGGCAAGGATGCGGTGTGATGTGGTCGGCCCAAGAGCGTAGAAGGACTCGAGAGCTTTCTGCAGAGACGACAATTGTAAGCATTGCTGCAGGTAGTATCGCAGGCGATTTTGCGCAAGTCGTGATCATGAAAACGGCCGTACCTTTACGAGCTTCTGCTCAGAAAAGTTGACACCCAGAATGAAAACCTAGATTTTCAGTAAGTCTGATGCCGCAAGTCCACTCTGCGACTGATTTCCTCACCATCGTGCTGGTTTACTTGGAGAAATTCCGGGGAATGATAATCTGCCACCAAATCGGATCGTCTGCAGCCTTCGATCCGCGAACCTTCGAACACTGTGAAATCGTTAGTGCTGCACGGAGAGTCGGCGCCGGAATATAGTGGACCCAAGGCGCCGCAGCTGTGCCCTGGCTGCACTGACAGATCCGCCAGACGCATCCACTTGGACGGATTGCGTCTCCCCATTGGGCAAATTCGGCTACAAGGGTCCGAGCTCGAGTTCCGCTTGGTAACCTTCCTCATTCGGTGCTTCAGAGAGGGGAGTTTGAAACGTAGCTTCAATGCCGCCCGTCTCTCTACTATTGGCAATCTACTACTTAAACACACTTGCCCTCTGGTGATATTCCTCCCCATCCCAGAAGTCATCCCGTATTAACCTCCCAATCCCAATTGATCGACCTGGTGTCAGCTACCCCAGATCGTTCGCCCACCATGCTCAACCTCCGGAGACTCCTCTCCGCCCTCTTTCTCGCCGGAGTGGCGCTGGTCTTCCTTGCCCAGACAGCTGAGGCTGCCAAGGGTCCAAAGATCACTCACAAGGTCTACTTCGACATCACCCACGGCGATGAGCCCCTCGGCCGCGTCGTCATGGGTCTGTATGGAAAGACTGTCCCCAAGACTGCCGAGAACTTCCGCGCTCTCGCCACCGGCGAGAAGGGCTTTGGCTACGAAGGCTCTACTTTCCACCGTGTTATCAAGCAGTTCATGATTCAGGGCGGTGACTTCACTAAGGGCGACGGCACTGGTGGCAAGTCCAGTGAGTAAATCTGCAGCGAGAGGCACACTGACTCGCTGGCTAACGAGCCCATAGTCTACGGTGAGAAGTTTGCCGACGAGAACTTCAAGCTCAAGCACTCCAAGAAGGGTATGCTGTCCATGGCCAACGCCGGCAAGGACACCAACGGCTCCCAGTTCTTCATCACCACTGTTATCACTTCGTGAGTCGTTCCTCGAGCTAGTGTGCCAAATGCCGGAGCTGACTGCGCATTCACAGTTGGCTGGACGGCCGTCACGTCGTCTTTGGCGAGGTCCTCGAGGGCTATGACATCGTCGAGAAGATCGAGCAGGCCGAAACTCAGCCCGGCGACCGCCCCGTGAAGACGATCAAGATCGCGAAGAGCGGAGAGCTGGAGGTGCCCCCTGAAGGTATCCACGTGGAACTCTAAGCACGTACTGTGACATCCGTCGCCCTCACAAGACACGCATGTTAGCCCACGACATGTATACATCATCGATCCCCGCAGTCGTTCTTTTTCCGAGAAAACAATCAAAAGTGTTGATGTGCTGATGGCTACGCCCCTGGCGCTGCAGGCGAATACGGCCAAAGCGAGTTCGCGGCAGGCTACTCCAACGAGGACACTCCGCTAGAGGTTGGTTCCGGCGAGGGCTGGTCCCTCCTCCAGAAGGCTTGCTTCCTCGGTGTTGTGGTTGCCGCTATCGCCATCTACATGAAGTTCAGCAAGAGCAGAGCGGCCAAGGACGATGTCGGCTATGAGAAGACGATGGCCTAGGTGTTAGTGTGGGGGAAGAGAAACCACGATAGGCAAAAAATACCAGACAAAATTTGCCATCCAGAAAAGGCATAAGACAGTAGAAGCAAAGCAAAATATTGAACAGTTGCGTGAAATCAGAAATGCAGTCGTGTCGAAGTTGGTTAAAGTTCTCTGTGAGAACAGTCCAATAATCGAAATGCCCACACCTCAACGCGCATCACGTGTGGGTCGACTGCCCAAAAATTTCCCGTCACAGCCAAAACTCCAACTCAAACAAGCGCAGCAAAAGGAAAATACTCATGCCGCCAGACAAACCGCCTGCACCCGCCCGTTATGAAGATTCTCAGCCTCAACTTCTTGACCTGCGCGGTCAAGACCTGCAAGACTTCTCAGGCCTCTTTTCCCCTCCACCCAAAGGACGCAGAGTTGGTCGAAGACGACATCGAGGTCAATCCCCAGCTGCTATTTAACGTCCTGCCCCGCTTAGACTGGGCCGCGCTGCGAACGAATGCGACTGAGGTATGTTTAGTTTGCTCAGCTCTCTGCCCTTCCAAGCAGCCCGTTTCGGCTGTTGTATTTTCTTCACCCCGCGCTCAGTCATCTTGCTTTGGTTTTCGACGACGAGCAACTAGTCTCATCCCCTCGGCCTCAATTTCGTCCGTTTCATAACTGCTACTAACTTACATAAACCAGCTGGGCTTCCCTGAGCTTCCCACGGAGCCCCCTTCGACTGAGCAGCTGCAGGGCGACGAGAAGATGCTCAAGGACCTTCACCACCTGCTCATGGAGACGCAGATCATGGAGGGCAAGCTGGTTTGCGGTAACTGCGGACACGAGTACGCCATCCGCGAAGGCATTGCCAACTTCTTGTTGCCGAGCCACCTCGTCTGAGCGGCAGACTTTCGTGACGGGAACAGAAGGCCGCTAGATTCGGGCTGTGGGGGAGCCTTCACAAGAGTCGTTTGCACCGCCATATTATGGGACACGAGGGATACGTAGTTGATGCGGTGGTGAACCGGCGTTTACGGAGTTTGCGCGACATAATAGAGACTCAGGAGGCGGCTCAAGAAAAAGTTCATTTGATACAATACATTCATGCCATTCGCATAACAAGATGAGGCTTCTTACAAGGCCCTCGCCAGCCCATGCTTTAACCATTTGATAACATACAGCTTGGACCTATGGACGTCTCTTCCCCTTGATTGAAACATTCCTGTCAAAACCAGCCGATAACTCCCAGGTTCGCGAAAGGGAAAAAAAATTACATGCCGAGGTTTGATAATCTCCGAGTACAGTGTTTCGCCGACTGCGGGTCTGGCATACATTTACTGGTTCTTCTTCTGGGCGGCAGGACCCATTTCCTTCTCGAACGCTCCGTAAGGGATGTCGAGGCTGGCGAGGGCGTTGATGCCGACGCCCAGGATGGAGAAGAGAACAATGACTGCCACCAGGGCGTGGAAGATGCCTGTGGCGGTTGTCAGTGATACTGCACGTGGGAAAGCTTTGGAGATGGCCACATACCAGGAGAGAAGAAGACGTATTTCTCGAACAGGGGAAGCTTCTCCCAGTTGGTCTCGTTCTTTTCCTTGCGGACCTGCAACAAACTTGCCTCGTAGCGCTTCAGTTCGGCGTGAAGAGGCTCCTCAGGGAACTCGGCCTGGTAGGTCGGCTCGGAGGGACTGGCGAGGTAGATGACGGTGTACGAGTCGGATTCCTTGCGCAGCTTATCAAGGCTCTGTCCGAGTACCTGGTCGTTGTCGGAAATCGTAGAGGCTCTCTCGCCTGCGTCGCGGCCCAGCGGCGCGAGCCTCGTCTGCTCGATCTCGATCTTCTTGTCGCTGCCGCAGGCCTTGTGGATGGACTCGACGATCTTATCGACCTTGACCTCACCCACGACCTCGGCGACGCTATAAGCGCCACGGACGGCCTTGGACTCGATCGCGCGGCAGAGGTTGGGAGAACGGCACTCGCCTCCGTCGGGGCCACGGATGTCGGCGGCGTTGGCGTTGGGCTGGGAGACGAGGAGGTAGCGGTCGGTCGGGCAGGAGGAGAGGAGGTCCTGGACGGACTTGAGGACCTGGAATTCGGTCTGGAGCTGGGCGGGATTCGAGGCTGACTTTGAGAAGCTGTTAAGAGGAAACGTTGACGGTTAGTTATGATGCTAGGACTTCGAGGGATGTTGTTTCAGGGCAGGCGTACTCTGCGGTCGAGAGTATCACGAAAGGAGACGAGTCGGAGAAGGCTTGCACGGCGGTGCAAAGGGCCATCAGGCCTGCTGTTCTTGATACGCGCATGGCTGGCTGTTCGGATGTTGTGTTCGAAGCTGGGCGATGCGATGGCTTTTTCGTCGTCTGCTTAGGAGTGCGAGCTTCCAGGGACGTAACGCAGCTTGGACGCTTGCCTACGTAAGGTAATCAGGATCCGAGAGTCTTTCTTAGATACATATATCCGATAATAGAATATCACTGCCAGTCTAGCTATCAATCTTCTCATCGCCAACCAGCGATTGTTTAATGTTTTTGCTACTCTGCCGACATTGACGTATTTGTTGGGTGTATTGGACATTTCATTGCATCGCTTGCTATGCTACTTGAGCGGGCATCACGGCTAAGACGCGACCGCTGGAAAAGCGGACGATAACGAAGATTATATCCAACAAGAAAAAATGTACTGAAATTGGCAAAAAAGGTAGCCCTCGTCCTGCGAAAAACTTCAAATTCCACTAAACTGGACCGGATGGTAATACGGCCGACTGAAAAAAGCTAAAACGAGTGTGGAAATAGGTACTGTAAAACTGCAGTACCTTACTTACGTTGGTAGTTAAGGTACCTAGGTAAGGTAGATAAGGTAATGTGAACAGAAAACACACTGCCGATGTCACCTGGTCTCTTGGCGAAGTCCGTCCAGCTTACACTATGTACTTAGTTTCTCGGCTTGGCCCGCATCAGTGGATCTAGGTACCCTGAGGTACAGAGGCAGCAGCAGAGTACTGCGGGACGCCCTGACCCAGCAGGCGCTGCAAGGCTGCAAGTCGGTCAACCTAAAAATTTCAATTGAACGAAAGGCACCTTACGACGACCACCACGAACGAATCTCTGGCGAGCGACAATACCAACAAACTCCGTCCGCCAACACCACCTTAACGAACCAAACATGTTCGCAAAACCACGACCGCGCAAGGTTGCCGCCCCTCCTCCCAAAAAGAGAAAGTCTGTTTCCGCGGTCGAGGAGGTCAACTTTGATTTCGATGCGCGCCAGGACTACTTGACCGGATTCCACAAGCGCAAACTGCAGCGGGTGAAATGGGCGCAAGAGCAGGCTGCCAAGAAGGAGAGAGAAGAAAAGATTGAGATGAGGAAACAGGTAGGGACAATTTGCCTGCTACTGCTGCAGGCCGGTTACTCACGCATCACAGATTAAGCAAGAGCGGCAAAAAGAGGTCGAGGAGCACGTCAAGGCTGTTACCGCCCTGCTCCAAGAAGCGCAGGCGGCGGATTCGGATAACGACCAGGAGATACAGGCGGGGGATTTCGAGGAGTGGGACGGGATTGAAGACCAGGCGCAAGAGTCGGCGGCGCAGACGGACATTGTGGACTACGAAGACGAGTACGTGGATGAGGATCGCTACACGACTGTCAAGGTCGAGGCCATGGCCGTTACGAGAGACGGACTCGAAAGGCTACACAAGGACAGCGACGAGGAAGCGAACAGCGAAGACGAGAAGAAGAAGTACGAGACTGCAGACGAGGCAACAGCGGCAAAGAAGAAGGCCTACAAGGACAAGCCAAAGAAACCCAAGTTTCGCTACGAGTCGAAGCTGGAGAGGTCACTGGGCGACAGGAAGGCCAAGGCTAAAAAGAAGGCCAGATTCAAGAATTAAAGCAGGGTATACTATTAATTGCATTCATGGTGCTGCAGCGGCCTGCCTGGGAAACGCCTCACGCCCAGCGTGGTTCGACGAGTTCTTTCTTTGTGTAGTCGCCTGTAGGGCTTGCAAAGATCAAGACATTTCAGGCAGAACAAAACTCTTGTTGATGGGGGTACAAAGGAAAGGGAGTAAAACAAGGCAGCTAAGCTCGGTCGCACGCCATCCCGTCGTTTGCAATCCACCGCTGTTGGGATAGCTTGATCTGGTCCCTCAAACGAGGCATTCCAGGCCAGAAATCTATCATGACGAAAAGGCCTCGCGCAATTGACTCCCCCGTGATGGCAGCTTTAAATGTTGCCAATCTCGGCCTGGAAGTCTTCGAGCTCCTTCTGGACCGCCGCGAACTTCTTGGCCATCTCTTCATACTTGGACTCCCACTGGTCGCGCTCCGACTCAAGAGCCTGGACCTTGCGCTCGAAGTGGCCAGCCTTGACGTCGGTTTGTCGGAGCCTAGTGAAAAGACGGTGTAAGTAACGAGATTCATCGGTGGGGCGGAATTTAATGAACACGGAAGCGGTCGGGGTTGAAGACTAAGGAAAAGGGGGGATATTTGGACGGTTCGACCACAGGGTCCAGCACGTACTTCTCGTTGGCTTCGCGAAGGGTCTTGTCCGCCTCCTCAGCCTCCTCCTCGAGCAGCTGAAGTCTTCGCTGAAGAGTCTCGTTTTGTGTGCCAGTACTAGTGCTCTCGTCGGCAGCCTTCTTGAAGTCCTTAACTGCAGTCTCGAGCTTCTCGACCTCACCCTCAAGCAGGCCATTCTTGTGCGAGAGGGAGGTGATCTCCTGCTCCTTGGCCAGGTTCTCCTGCTCGAGAGTCTTGACTCTGGCCTGGAGCTCCTCGACCTTGGCGGCAGACTCGTCGGCCTCCAAACGGAGGGAGTTCATCTTCTGTATTCGGGGGAAAAGGCGCCGTCAGCAATAATCCTGTGATGGGTTCGGGGGCGGCATCCTACCCCTCCAGACCGCTGGTAGCAGTTTGGTGGGGCTCGGACGAATAGGAAAGACTTGCCTCCTTGATGCGATCCATGGTGATGTGCTGCGAATGGCCTTGTTGGTGTTTGAGAGTATTCGGTGCAAGGTGATTGCGATAAGACGCAGTCGTTGACGTTGGGAATGGGACGTGGTCAGAGGACGTAGATTCGCAAATGTCGGGGGATGGAAGCGGGAGGAAAGGGTGTGAGGTGTTGAAATAATGCCCCTCTACATGCAAGTCCGCTCTAACTGCGACCTGTGGCGGACCACCTCAGCATGCCAGGACTGAGGAGCCAAGGGGCCAGCAGCAACCACCTTAGCTAGGCCTGATCTTCACACGCTGAAAGGCAGCTGCAATTGGATTAGCTCTGGGACGCGCGGTGGGGTTGGGTCAGGTGGGGTGGGGTACTGTGGCACGGTGCAAGTCGCCACGCTGGTTTCCCAGACAACGAAGCCCCAAACAGACGAGTCTGTTTAGCAACCCACTCTTCGCCTCTCCATGACGCCAAAGTTCCAGTTGGACAGAACAGTAACAGCAATTCAACAAAAGACGACAAGACGAAACTACAAACAATAGACGACAGCTAAACCACTTGGGAGTAGACCTCACGAATCCGCTTAACGCACCGCCCTTTGGCCTAAGGGACAATGCTGGCAATTCGAGACGAGAACGCAGTCAACGCGGCTCAGACTGCTCGACTGGCCCCTGGCAAGGGGCAGCTGGCTCCTAAGACCCCTGGAGCCCGATACCCAAAGACGCCCATGAAGATTCCTCTCAACGACGAGAATGCCGTGGGGGCAGGCAAGTCTGTTCTTGCCAACAAGTCGACTGCGAATGGAGCCGTTCAAGGCACTGCCAAGAAGCAGAACCTCGTCACACCGTCTGGTATGAGCCCGAAGATTGGGTATCTAGAAAAAACAAAAAGACTGATATCTATGGCAGAGACACGAGCCCGCGCGCCACTTGGAAACAAAACCACCAACGCAAAGACCAAGAGCACCCAGAACACCGGGGTCAAAGACATCGTCAAGGAGTTCGAGAAGACACAGACGAAGCCCACAACCACGAAGAAGCTGAAGCAGCGATCCCCAGGTGTTGCACCCTTCAAGCTTGATGTACGCAACGACGAGGCCGGTCCCGCCGGAGAACCTGAGCCGGAATACGCTCCGCCACCCGTGAAGGATCCAACTTACGAATCCGATATCTTGTCGGATGAACAGCTCACTTTCGAGGGGCTCAAGCCCGAGAACCTGTTCAAGGGTTACTACAACCATTACTACAATCCCATCGGGGAGGACGGTGTCAGACTTCAAGACAGAAAGCAGCAGCAGGAGCTTAAGAAAGCTCTAAAGGAGACAGACGATCGCATTCTCCGTGACATTCAGGAGATGGACTGGTCTGTTTCTGACGTCCCGGAGACTGCAGCTTTCAGCCAGAGAAAGGCTCCCGCCCCTGCTCCTGATCCAGCTGTCGCGAAGAAGACGGTTGGGGGCGCAGCGAAGTACCCGCCCACCATTGCCTCTCGACGAGCTGCTTCTGCTCTGTCGATGACTATTGGATCTACTATCAAACAGAGAAAGCCCATCGATCAGGCCACTTCAGCTCGGAGGCCCATTTCTTCCTTCCTTCCTCGGGCTAGATCTGCGCGGGCGCCTTTGGCGTCCAAGTCCTCCAATACCGAGAGCGCAGTAGGAGAAGCTGCATCCAGAAGCACTCTCGGCTACACTAAAGGTCGCTCTGCATCGTCGCTTGTCAGTGGGCGGGCCAGACCCGCTGTGACGGCGAGATCTGCTGCTAGACCTGCTAGACCGGCGAGACCTGCGTCCACGGGCGTTCCGGCAGCTATTTCTCAGAAGACTGTCGTCAAGCGGGAAGCATCCCCCAAGAAGCGGGATCCAGGCGCCGGCGATGCTGAGGAGCTTCGTCGCCTCCAGTTCCTCTCCATTTTCGATTTGGCCAACGACGAGGACGATAACCTCGGCAATTTGGGCCCGTCAAATGAGGATTTTGAGGATGAAGACTTTGAGATCAAGTTGGATTTTTAGAAGGAGAATGCTTTGGCGGCGTTTGGACAAGATTACCCTCAACTGCTAAATTGAGCGGAATGGAAATGGGTTAGAAGGCGTTCGGATGGCATCGTGAGCCTACAATATCACGACCACAGAGAAGTCGAAGGGGCAGCCACTAGGTGCCACCATCAGGGCTCGCATGATCGTATTTACTTTGTTCTGGGTTCGTATGACTTTGCACATTGCTACAGCAATAACAGACTGGACTGGAAGGGGTTTTGTCTGATGACGAAAACTGCACCTGTTTCTACTTTAGTTGCTTATCAATTCTACTAGAATTCCGATTTGATTCAAGTCAGTGGAAGGGGAAGGAAATGAACCGGTAGTTTCATTGGTTCAAGCCGCCAGAGTGACGGGTTGGCTGCTTTGGTGGGCCCCCTGTCTTCTCTCGTCAAACGCGCGACAGAGGTGACAAGACGCGACTTTCCGTGTCACGTGCTAGGTGTCATCCACTCGTCCACTCAATCTTCTCAAGTACCTGCTACCTGGTTTTCAGTGCGGCAGTACTTCGGTCGGTACCACCCAAGCATCAGAGCAAAGCAATTAACGGTGCTCTCCCTAGCCTTGTTCCGTGCTGGTCTCCGCTAAATCGCATCCCTGAAAGAGTTTGGACACTCTTCAACCTCCAACTTTCTGACCTCACTGCTTTATTTTCCCAATCTCACCCCTTCGTCGATCGCATCGCACTGCACACCGCCCTCATCTACCACCTTTTCACCTTGCCTGAGTCGGAGCTTGCCCCTTTGCGACTCGGTGTCTGCTTCCTTGGATGACGCAGTCGGGCCGTTGCGCCCTTACCAGCCAGTCAACCACCCGTGTCGGTGTCGACATTCCGGTTGTGTGAACTTCGATATCACGCATCTGCCTACCGCAACACCCCTGCCGTTGTTGTCTCTAGCGATGACCTCTGTTTTCTGAATCCTACGATACGCAGAAGATGATGGTCGGTCGCAGGCGGTAGTGGTAGAGACAGATACACCTCACGATGACTCGCCAAGCTTCGGCGGGCTTCGCGCAGTTCTTTCCCGCCGCACCGCGTGCAGCTCGGGACAGGGCCACCGAGCGAGAGAGAGCCAAAGCAAAAACACAAGATACTTCCAGTGGACTTGTGGTCGGCCAGAAGAGCGGCGGCACCCCTTCGGTCAACGGCACGAGCGCCCGAGCGGCATCTGGTACGGATGGCCTTCTTTCCGATTCCTCTCAGCAACCGAACGATGGCCATGAGTCGCCTTTAGGAGATACACTCAACGTCGTTGGATCTGCGAGCTCATATGCGAGTACTGGCTCCTCAGTCTTCAGCACTTCTGCGCGACAAGCCGCTCCGAACGGCTCATCTCAAATACCTAATACCAGCGGCACGCCGCTCACATCCATAGAATCACCCTCATCCTCAGGCAATGCTGGCCTGCCGAAGACGAACATGGCACATACACAAACCATCGATCGGGACGAGGCACCGGCCTCTCACAATACCCCGGTTTCACGCCTGAACAGCTCACTCCCAGAGCCCTCGCCCATTGAGCGCACTCCTGCGCGAGATCCCTCACGATCGGCGAAAGGCATAAAATGCACATATGATCCCTTCAACGACCGGACCCTGTCGAAGCACAATAAGAAGAGTGCCAAACCGATATACAAGGAGTTTGGATTGGTACGTACAATTTATAACATACCCGCCCGTGGAGGGGGGCGTCATCTTATGTGTGAAAGCTATGGCTAATCAACTGAGCAGGAAGATGACGCCCCCCCTCCAGATCCTCGCCTCGCCAAAGGCGGGCGTCTCGGATATATCAACACCGATTTCCACCTTGCAAAGTCTCGGTTGCGCCAAGCGCCGTACAATTTGAGGCCGTATCCATACGACTCAAAGACATCAATTGGTCCTGGACCGCCCACACAGGTCGTCGTTACCGGTTTCAATCCCCTCACTGCGTTCTCAAAGGTGATAGCGACCTTCGCAACATTTGGCGACATCGCGGAGAGCAGCAACAAAATGCACCCAGAGACGGGCGGTTACCTTGGTTTCGCGACGTTTCGTTATAAGGATGCGCACCACAGCCGATCGAGACCTACCCCAGTCAGGGCAATTGAGGCCGCGCGCCGTGCTGTCAGGGCCATGAACGGGCAGCGAATCGAGGCGAACCAGATTCGCGTAGAATACGATCCTGAGGGACAGACAAGCGCCCGCATGATAGAGGAAGCATTGAGAAAGGAGCGAGTGTCACAGGACGTGTCTAGTACAAAAGCGCCTCCGACCGGGCCGCGAGCGAACGTATCCAGCAAGATTCCCGGACCACCGCCGTTGGCGCCGAAAGGCCCCTCATCACACAAGCAGGCAGTGGCAGGTGTTCCCCCGTGGATTCCCAGTCAGCCAAAGGGATACGTCGCCATCGAGGATAAACGCATCGCAAAGCAGCTCGCCAGCGAGCCCTACGTGTTCGTCGCTCATGAGCACGTACCGGTGATGGTCACGACGATTCCGCACATGAAGAAACGTCTCAAGGCGTTCGCTTTTGAGGATATTCGTATTGACCGGACGGGCTACTTCATCGTCTTCCCAAACTCATACCATGGCCGCAACGAGGCAATGAAGTGCTACAGGGCTGCTAATCACACCGACCTGTTCACCTACAACATGGTCATGCAGCTCTACCTGCCGCAAACCTCCAGTCGAGACTCGGAGTCTGCGGCGGCAGCCCCGCGCTCACGACGAACTCCTAGCCCCGAACGGAAACGTCGATCCGATCTGCGAACTCGAGAGGACAAGGACCGTCGTCGCCGCGAAGAGGAGGCAGATATAGAGGAGGAAAAGCGACAAAGGGCCAAGAACTTCGACCCTGTTACAGAGGCCCGCGATGTGGTCACCAGAGAGTTGGTGGAACATCTCATTAAGCATATCAGGACGAGAGTTGCTGTTCCCACTCTTTCGGACTACCTGAACCCCGTCAACCATGCGGCAATGCGCCAGAAGCTCAACTTGGGGGATCCCATGGGCTCGATCCCGTTAGTCACAGTGGATGCCGGCGACGAGAGCCCCGGCGTCAGCACCCCCAATTCTGGGGCAGACCCCATCGAACGTCGCACTGGTGGTGGCCGTTTAGAAATATCCTCCCTGCCCCGTATTCGCAAAGCCAAGGCCGGAGGCCAGGGAGCACGCAACAACGTTGGCTTCATGGACCCGTTCTCACGCAAGCGAGCTACTCAAAAACGTGGTGCCTTCAGGTCACTGCACCATCGCCTCAAGAGCTACGATAGCGAAGTCGAATCAGACGAAGAAGTTGAGATCAGGGAATCTGTGGCCAGAGATACGGAAGAGCCAGATTCTCGACCTCGCAGTCGCATGAGTACGGATGACGACATTTCCAAGGACGACTTCGCTTCGTGGGGGCCTCCGGAAGAAGACTCCATGACGGAGGCAAGCTTTGCTGCCGGTGAAACCCTTACCATGACGAGGAAGAGAAAAGTGGAATTGGAGCTTCAGTCAGCCATTAAACGGCAGAAGAAGTCCGACGAGGAGCTCTTCGGAGTCATGGTAGACAATATCGAACCCGATTTGCCTGTTCATGAAATCTCTAAAGAAGCAACCCCCGATGTCGACATGACTGACGTGCAAAGCGAAGCGCGCTCCGAAACGCCTGCTCTGTCGACGACCAAGGGGCCGACGAAGAAGTTGAAGTCGAAGAAGAAATCCAAGAAGCAAATATTTGAGGAACGTGAGGCGCTGAAGAAACTGCAAGCGCAGCCGCCAGCTGAGCCAGACGAGGAAGAACCAGCTCAGAAGGAGGTCGAGCCGACGCCAATGGAGAAGAAAGAGGAGGAGCCCGCGCCAAAGTCTGTTGCAGCAGATCCCTCCTTGTTTTCTACGGCGCCGACCACTGCTCTGAATCTATCCGCAGATTTCCGACTCGACCTTTCAGCCTTGGACAACCTATCGTTGTCGTCAGCCGACGGCCCAGACCTTTCGAAGCTCAAGAAGAGGTTTGGTACTGCGGATCTTGGAGACCCGCTGCTCTGGCTGTGGCGTCGCAATAGGGTGCGCGAACTGAACTCCCACCAAGGTTATGTCGATGAGGCTGTCGGCATCGAGGGCTACTACGTTCCTAACTCTACAGGGTCCGCTAGAACTGAGGGCGTCAAGAAGATTCTCAACGCTGAAAAGTCCAAATACCTGCCTCATCACATCAAGGTCCAGAAAGCCCGGGAGGCGCGACAGGCGCGCTACAAAAAGGACGGCAAGGACGCTGCGGCCGAGGCTAGTAGGCTCGCCGTCGCAGAGAAGGTTGTCGCCAAGGGCAACTCCAGAGCCAATCGCGCAAACAATCGTCGACACGTGTCGGCTCTTCAGGATGAGAAGAAGATGTCGGGCGACTCTGACGCTTTCAAATTCAACCAGCTTAAGAAGCGGAAGAAGCCCGTCAAGTTTGCCAGGTCCGCTATCCACAACTGGGGTCTCTACACGGAGGAGAACATTAACAAGGACGACATGATCATCGAGTACGTCGGCGAGCAAGTCAGACAATCGATCTCTGAAATCCGCGAGAAGCGCTACCTGAAGAGCGGTATGGGTAGCAGTTACCTATTCCGTATCGATGACAACACCGTCATTGATGCCACGAAAAAAGGCGGGATTGCACGCTTCATCAATCACAGCTGTATGCCCAACTGCACAGCCAAGATTATCAAGGTGGACGGAAGCAAACGCATCGTCATCTATGCTCTTCGAGACATTGCGCAGCGTACGTTATATTGCAAACTTTTACATAGTGGGCCTGCTAACATTCGTTTCCAGATGAGGAGCTGACATACGACTACAAGTTCGAACGCGAAATCGGCAGCTTGGATCGCATTCCCTGCTTATGCGGTACGGCGGCGTGTAAGGGATTCCTCAACTGACCTCGATCACGTCAATCCGGTGTTTTTGGCAGATGGGCGGACTGTGTGCATGTGCCCTTGTACGGTTCAAGGGCCTTATTGCGTTGCGGGAGTAGGAAGTCAAATTTTAGAGTTGTTCTTGCGAGGGGCAGTCTTTGACGGTGGTTTTCATCGTCGCTCATTTTCTTCACTTCACATAAGCATACCCCTTGGATCCATCTTTTGCGTTTATATTATATGCATAAAAATCGAGGCCGGGAAAGGGAATGGAGATGAAAGTTCTGGTCATGGGGTGGGGAAAAAAGTGTACCATGACTTACTCGCCGCAGATGCGGGCTTTGGCGTTCATTTTTCGGAGCAACGGGTTCAATCAACACTTCTTCACGACCAGGTGGTCAGACAGCCATGTCATATCTTCTCTCCCGATGACGGCGCGAGAGGGAAGGGGGAGAGAAGAGGCTCCGAGACAGAACCTCCAGCGAGGACACTATCTCTAAGTAATCCGGACGTATATCATTAGCATGTATATATGTCGAACAATCTCGGTATTGGGGATCAAAACAAGCAAACCAATCACCAGCACCGAGAAACTGTCAGTAATATCAAAGGCGTTTCTGGCCCCTGACTACTTCTCTTCGCTTCGCATGCTCAAGCCGTATATGTTGACTTTTGTAGGCTGACGTTCCTTACAAAGGAGCTCACGGGATATAAAGGTCCGCTGAAGTCCATATCGTACCTTTTGAAGACATGAGCTGCTGCTGATGAGGAGTAGAACATTACTCACCAGTAATTCACCGCCAGAACAAAACCCTCGCCATCTTCTGGACAGGACTGAGATACCTTGTGATACCACATCGCGGGGAGGTAGAGCATGTCGCCGGGCTCCAGGGTGACCCGCACGGGCTCAGCGAGGGGAGAATATCCCGTGACGTTGTCGTTGGGAAAGTCCGGGTCCCACGTCGCAAAGGGAACTTTCTCAGCCGCCAAATCATTCTCCTCCTTCGTGTCCTCGTCTTTGACAGCATCCTGTTGGTCAAGCTCCAACTTCAGGTCGCCTCCGTCACACCGTCTGTAGGTGGCGGCCGTCAGGTTCTTTTCGTTGACGCAAGGGTGGCAGAGCGGCGGGAGTAGAAGGAAGTGCTTGTGGCCGTGTACTTGGACGTAGATGTTTTCGTAGTTGTCTTTGTGCATCGCGGTGACGGAGCGGGAGTTACCAATCCAGAGGTTGATTGCGTCGGGCTCGCGGTCCAGAGCGATGCGGGCGAAGGGGATTGAAGGGGGTACGTGGGCGAAGAGGGGGAGGTATTCATTGCGGAGGTTGTCGTTCTCTAGGGGGTTTTGTCAGATGAATCTCATAGGGACGGCAACGTAGTGGGATACATAAAGAGATAATGAGGTCGTGACATGAGGCGTGAGATTGGGTAATGATGGCGAAGGGTGGTGAGGTGGTTTCAGTGACATACGAGTTTGAGCGTATCGGACTTCGCTGGATGTGTCCTTGCTTCGTTCTTGATCAATCACGTAGTTGAGAAATTCCTCGAATCCTTGATCCTCTTCGTGAGGCTTTGCGAAGACGACTCCTCCATCATGCTTCGTCGGCGCATCGGCGTTGCTTCATTGTGTTAGTCAACGTAGAGGAAGTTTCTCCGCCGGTGTCGTGATCAGGTTTCAACTCACCCAAATGGTGTCACGGCGACATTGACTGTCTGATTCCTGAAAACATCAAGCAAAAAATCTTTGTCCCATGTCTTGTTCGACTTCCATGAGGAGGCGGCGCCTCGGACGACGAATGGTGTGTTGCGGGCTACATAGCGCATGAACTCGAGGGGACTTGGCTCTTCATCTAGCTCATCGATAAAGGCGCCGTTGAGTTCATTGAAATTCGTTATGAGCTCGGCCAGAGGATCCTCCGGGGACGTAGGGGTTTCGGGGCTCATGGTTTCGAGATCTCAGGTGGTGGTTGTTGAAAGTGAGACTGATGTTGTGGCATTACTAATACGGAATGAAGTGGGTGCGAATGCATGAGTCCAGACGTTTTAGTCCCGTGATCCATCTCATGCAGGTCGATTCATCTAGTGCCTTTTCGTTAGAAACAGCACCTTTTATGAGAATATTCGTCCCGAGATAACCGCTTGATCGATCAACTGACATGTGAGTGAGATAAGAAGGTGAAATACGGTTGAAATCGCGTAGTCCAGACAGAAAATCGGCGGAGCGTACAGCCACAACCTGGAACCCTGAGAGAGCCTTCTCAACTCTCGGCGAGAATTACGACGAGTTCAGCAGGCTTCGCAGTGTTGCAGCTAAGTAAATGAACGCTAGGAGCAGCAAATCTGCCGAAGTTAATTTTTCCCCTCATTTTCGAACTTCTTAGCCGGCCCTACTTCTCATATAACCTGTGGTCTGTCGCTGAGAGTCTAAATATGTTTCATGGTTTCAAAATCATGCCATTTAGACCTGTCTTTTCTGGACGAAGTCACTAGGTCCCCGAACCCAGCGACACAGTCTCCGACGTGGAGGGGGGGGGGGGGGGGGGGGGGACACGCGAGGGTTCCAGGGGGGCAGGTCTCGGGGTCTCGATTGGTGGTGTGAACCGCACAGGGCGGTGCGGAGCCAATCAGAGGGGCAGACCTGGTGGGAAATGGCCTGACTTTGGCATCAACTGGGCTGATTGATTTTCAGCAAACACACCGCAACCTGCGCAGTGTAGCCCGTATCTGCAAGATTGCCCATCTGAAATTAATTATAACTTCTAAGAGATCGGATCTATGCTGGGCTGGCTGACTTATTTATGAAGGCCCGCTCGCCCTTACCCTCGCCCTGTGTTGGAGGACACTTTCCCCAAATCTTTAGTCAGGTTATTTTGGCTACTGTCAGCTTCCACACTCGACTAACGAGACAGCTTCACCACCACCACCACCACCACAACAACAACAACAACATACCGACCACAAACTTCACTCACAAGATAGCGCGTCCTGGATATAGCTCGACTGAGTTAACCAGAAGCCAATTTTCCCTTACCTAATTTGTTTTTTCTTGCTTCTTCGCCAACCCAGGAATCGAAAGCAGCGGCCGCGCGAAAGCCACCCAGGATTAGCCACAAGGCTATACACGGCACACGTACAACCAAACTCGACTGTTTCGCCAAAGACCTTCGTTCCAGAACGCTGCGACTACCATGGTTTTCTCACACCGCAGTCATCGATCTTGCCTGTTATACTTCGGCTGCCTTTCAAACTCCATCAAGCTTCCACCTTAGGGTCCGCCCCGACAACGTGACGAGATTCCAGACTAGATGATGCCGAGATAGGCGTCGACCTCGCTTAGCCGTGAACGGCGGAAAAGCCCCGCCAAGGGTCCTTTATTTTGCCATCCCAACCAAACGGACCGAGGTCGGGCAGGTCGGCCGTCAAGAGGTGCCCGCCCACCAGCAAGCTGTCCATGGCTTTTCGCCTTACATCCTGGCCAAGGCCACGCTTGCGCTAGGAGACAAATGCACACGCAATGAGTACAAGCGCATGCTGCTTGAACTTGCGGAAACTTCCAACATCCCAGGTTCTGCGGGTCGCGCCCGGTGCCCGGGACCCCTCCACTTCACTGAAATTCAAGCGAAGACGAGATAACAGAAGGATGGAAGATGAGGGGAAAAGCAAAATGGAGGGTGCGACACGACTCAGTCAGAACGAAATAGTTCGGGAACTGCGCGCTAATGCTCCCGCCTCCTGCAGAGTGCAGACGGTGGACAGCGAAGTTTCGTGCCCATCGAACAAGCAGAACGCACAAAACAGCCAGCCAGCCACCTCCCATTTCCCTCCGACTCTGGAAACCTGACCGGTGTTAGTGGGTGCGCCAAGACGAACGGCCTCGCATAGTACTCTCTGATCTCGGGCAATGTCTCCTTCAGGCGGATTCCCGTCCGAGGAGTGAGACATGACTTTGCTATTGGTCTTTTGTGATGGGTTCACGACTTCCAACTTCTGGAATGTCATCGAAAGTCATTCTAGGTTTGGTTTGTGATAATCGATGGAGATTTGCACGTCACTGGCGATTTGGGACAACTAGCTCGAAGCCTATCCGTACCTACACCTCACCCCGGAAGACGTCAGCTGGCCGGGGACGAGGGGTGGCCTCGTCGCGCCTGAGAGGCGCAGAGGCGGATCAGAAGCAGAGACGGGGAGTATCAAAGGCATGGCCGGCGGCTATCTGGCTTGTCTCGCACGCGCCCTGCCATGCTTGCTGCTTCGCTTTCATCTCAGGATTCCCCAAGTTGGGTGTTTAGCTTTGCCGCCCCAAAATAGGACATTTCCAAACTACCCCTCAATTTCTAACCTTGATTGCCCGTTTTTCCGTCAGATCTTGCTGTCCGTCTTGATCTGGAGCTGCTCTGCTCCATCTGGGCAATTGCGGCCCTCCCTCTCTCCTACTCGTCTCTGCTTGCTAATGCAGCCTGAGCTACCTTCCCTGCCTTCCCGACTCTCTTCGGGTACTCTGGAGAATGACTGGTGGGCTCGGCTTGGCTTGCTTCTCCGAATATGGGCTAAGCTAGCCTCTCGATTCTTCATGTCGACACCGGGACTTGAAAGAAGCCTTTCAAGCCTTGTCTCAATTTTCTGCTTCGAGCTTGAAGACGCAAGGCCACCGGCAGACGTCAGCATCGGTGCCGGCGTCAAGCTGGAGGGGGGTTGGGCTTGCTCCCAGTGGACGATCCCCCATTACCCTTTGCCAGACACACGACGTCTCCAGCTTGGCAGGCAGCGCCAAAACGCCCTTGGCTTGGCTCTTTAGTGTGTGGTGTCTTTCACAAGTGTGTGAAGCTGGACGATAGCTACAGTCCCCAGAGCCAATATCGCCTTGTCCAAGTTGTCGTCGAATCTCGAGGTCGCCCCTCGTTGGCGCGTTACGGCTGTACAGGGGCCCAGGTCTCACTAAGGTTTCTGCCCACCTCAGGGAAGTCGTCCCATGTTCCCCGACACACCACGCCATGGCCGTCGGCAGGTTCCACCACCCTTCAGTGGACCGCGGACTGCACCTCTCGACATCGGGTTGCGGACTGAGGTGCTTGCCCACTGTTCAAGACAGGTACCGCCCTACGACCTTACCTATTGCGCCAATACTTCCAATTACTTGTGGTACCTGACCCTGACGCCACCATACCTTACCTACAGGCAGGTATCTGCCTAAGGTACCTTACCTTTGCGGCGAGGCCACTCTGCACGCTGCAACTTGCCTGGTCCGTCAGGTCAACTTCCCAACCTGTTGCTACGCTGCCTCCCGTTCGATGTTCACTACGTAGCTCCCTCCCATCGCCTGCCACAAGGTACCCAAGGACGTCATCCCCTCCCCCCCCCCCCAACACCATCAGTCTCTCCCGCCATACCAATTCAGGGTCGCGCGGAAATTTGTAACCTATACCTGCCTGCTCTGACTTCGCCGCACGTTGTTTTCCGTAACTTCCAACAAGTTCGACTGCGTCCGCGCTGCGGTTTGCAATTTCGTGACTGCCAAGCAACGAACAAAAAAAAAACCCCCAAACCGCACCCTCCCACCGGCGCCCTACGCTCCTCTGAGTTGCTTCGCCCCTCTTCAGCGACTAATACAATTTCCACAACGTGCATCAAGCCTTCGACGAGCCAGTCCCGACTAGCAAATTGGCCTTGTCGTGACCTGTCCTGGACCCATCGCAGGTGTCCGCCGCCGTCGTTCCACTTCAGTCTGCTCCCGACACCCGATCGAACGACGGGCGTGGACCCGACCGACCACGTCCCATCATCGTCTGGATTTTGCTTCCATACATGAAGTACAACCAACTAACAGAGCCATCCACATCCCTACATCTCCGGGCGCATTGGTTCAAAAGCTTCAATCTTCCCGTTTTCCAGGTTTGACCGATCTGATTGACCCTCGAGTCCCCGTCTGTCTGCATGTTCGACTTGCTTGACCAAAGTCACCTACCCACAAATCGTCGAGCCGAACCATGAGGGCGACAACCACATCTTGCAATTTACCAACACTATCGCGAGCATATCGACGCTGAATGGATCGAAAGCTCCTCTGAGCCGCGTCCCTCCAGCACTCACGTCTGCCTTTTCTTCTGCTGCAGCTGCTGCAAGCTCACTTGCAACCGTCGCCGCATATGATTTGGTATCTGCTATATCCTTTGCGAGGGTACGGAATGCCTTGACTTTCAAAGCCCCTTTCGCGGCTCATCCACCTCCTGGCGCGTATCCTGACTGACCTCTAACCAGAACGACGGAAGCCCCCCTCCTTGCCCTAAGCCACCCTCTTCGCCGAGCCTTTGCGCGATACGGTCGATACGCTGCGAGACACGTCGTAACGACCCTCATCATCTCCGTCGCCGTCGCCGCCATCCTGATATACCCGTTCCCGTACCTTTACACGTCAGATCTCAGCAATGGCGCCTCCAATCTCCCCCACCACGTATGGACTGCTGCTCAACCCCTCGCGGAGAACAGCACCGAACCAGACGTTATAATGCGATCCATATGGGTCCACGGCAGTTATATGGAGGCCCTGAAACGCGATGTCTTGCTCGGCGCTCTCGAACTCCAAGATGACCTTCTCGGTCCCACCAAAGACTTTAGCCCGCGCCGGTCCGTCACGACCCTTCGTCTCCACCCACTGCACGACGCAGATCTCGCCCCAGGAGACCGGGATGCCTTTCATGTCGTCAATGGACTCACAAACCAATCATGGTTCTTCCACTCGCCTCTCCAATACTGGGCTTGCTCCCCCGAACGCATATCCTCCGACATTGATATCCTATCCACCGTTAATGAGAGGAAAACACAGCCTACGTCTGTCAATGTTACCCTGAGGCATTCCATCGTCTTCAGCGGTAAACGTTTCGAGGACCGAAAGCTATTGGCGGCTGATGCTTTGGTGATAACCCTGCTTCACCTCCGCGATTCACCTGTTGGCCGTCAGTGGGAGAGGAAGGCGCAAGCCTTGGCTACACGGATGAGGAACAAGTGGACCGCGTTTCCTGCCGACGGCAGAAGCATGACCAGCCAGCTATATGAGTTCCAATTCATGCCCATCTCTATGCAGGATACCGTCATTCTGGCACTCGCGTACGGCCTGGTCTCGGTCTACTTCTTGTTCAGTCTATCTAAACTCAGAGCCATCAAGTCCAAAATTGGATTGATCGTAACAGTCTTCGCTCAGATTGTTGTTTCGATCATGTCGAGTTTCACCGTATGCGCTGTCTTTCGAGTCGATTTGTCAGGAATCCCACAAGCGGCGTATCCCGTGGTGGTTCTTTCCATGAGCCTGGAAAACATTTCCAGACTGATCAACGCTGTCATATTGACTCCCTCGGAAAACAGCACGAGTAGTCGTATCAGCCGCGCATTCGGAGAGACGGCACACATTGCCTTAGCCAGTTCGGCGCAGAACGTCCTGATCCTGTGGGGTCTGTCCAAGGTTGTCTCACCTGGCGTATCCGCCTTCTGCACCTTTGTGTCGGTCGCCATTATTTTCGACTTTTTCTACTTGTCAACCTTCTTCTTGGCAGTTCTCAGCGTTGATGTACGACGTACGGAGCTGAGCGATGCTTTGGCAAAGGCTTCACTCAAAAACCATCGATATGGCCAGGAGCAACTCCTGAAGAGGAGCTGGTTTGAGGCCATGCTCCAGGGCAAGATTGCTCTGTCCACACGGATCGCCGGGACCGTCATCATGATTACCTTCGTCTTGATCGCCCAATGGCATTTTTTCGAGAACGACACCATGTTTCGACTGATGCGTGGGATTTTCAGAATCGGCAGGGACAGTGTCAACTACAGCCAGCCAAAGAATTCGATGCTCGTTGACATTCACCAAGCGCGCAGTCCGACATCATGGCTCCGAATGCAGGATCACGAAAGCGCCCGTGAAGTTATCAACGTCATCAAGCCAAATTCCCACAGTTACGTCGCGCGTGTCTACGACCCCCTCGTGTTTGTCCTCAACGGTGCTGACCGCACCCCTCGCATGCCTGAGCGACCCCTGTTACCGGCTCTTTACGACTTCGTCGACCATCATTTGAAGCATTTCTTGGTCACCGTGTTGTTTACTCTCTCAGCTGTCCGACTTCTCATGAACTACTTGCTCTGGGGGGATGACGCCGAACCGAGGAGAAATGACGACCTCGAAGATCAACCTCTAATAGCTGTTGAAACGTTGCCAGAGGAGCACACTCTTGACGTCGTCCTCATGTCTTCGTCATATGACGGCCACATCATCTCCGTCGGGCTTGATCGATCGGTCAGGGTTTGGGATGTTCGCTCGGGAACAATGGGTTACTCCCTAGCTGATCTTGAGCCTCCACCTGAGAATCCCTTCCCAGTCTTGGCCGTTACGACAGACAAGAAGTCGGATTGGCTGGCTCTCCTCTCTTCGCGAAAAGTATTCTTGTGGAATCTTCAAGAGCATCGATGGAGTCAATCAGTCTCGGTCGAACTAAACGGGCAGAAGCCCGAAGGGTTCTTCTTCGGCACCCCAACTTTTGATTATTCGAGCCCGTTGGTCATCGTGCGACGGAACGGGACAATGACACAAATTTTTCCGGGCTCACGACAACCCATGGAGTTCACGATTTGCAAGAGTCCACTCATTTCAGTCAGACCTCTCGTCCAGAAGAGCACACCAGACGGAACTTCACAGCTGTCGATATTAACTGCATCGAGGAAGGGCTGTATACACGTCGCAACACACCAGCAGGACAATTCTTGGGTTTCGCAAAGCCTTGACGTCCACACCGTCGAGGATCGAGACGCGTATCAAGTCGTGCCGCTGTCTGCGCTTAGCTCATTTCTGGTTGCCAGGTCTCAGACGGTCGATCTCGTCGATGCGAAGACCAAGAACCTGCTCCACACGTTCGAAACGGAGCCTATTCAGCCGCGGTCGCTTAGGTGTTTCCACTCTTCACGACGCAAGCCTCAATGCGGCTCGGTTGGACTTGTTTCCTTTGGCGTTGCCTACAATCACGCTGACTCAGGCGACTGCATCATCCAGACATACACTTGCAAGGAGGATGGAAACGTCATTTGCTTCCGAAATACAAGTCTGCCACCAAGTCGCAGCTGCTCCATGTGGCAAGACACCATCGAGACGAAGCGACAAATTGCCAATCCAGGAACGTGGGAGGCACTTCCCAACGGCTTCCTAGTTGGTGTGCGGAAAGACGACTATGACAGCGGTTCTAGCAGCGGCGAGTCGTCTCCAACAACTACTGGTGGACTTCGGCGTAGAATGTACCAACGGCTTGAGAAGAGACCGAGCAGATCTCAAGACAACTGGGAGGTCTGGATCGCATCAGAGCTGGGCCGGGAAGAAATTTACGAGACCAAACCACTCCACTCGGAATACGAGAGTGGTTCGCACCTAATAATCTCAGAGCTTGGCCCTATGGTCAAGGTTGGCACGGCGTCGGTGGCCGTGGGATTCGGAAACATCATCAAGCTGATCACGGTCGGCCATCAGCATTTTGAGGATCTGACTGAAGGCGAGAACGGAAACCTCCTGAATCTCGGTAGCCGGCGGAGGAAACCGGCAGGCGTTACCCATGCGCGAATGAAGGTCCCGTCCTGGATTTGAGTTGTATGTGCAATGGGAGAAGTGCTGCTCGGGAGCAATCTTCGACACGTTATTTTTCAACAATCTTATTCCTATTGTCTCTTTTTATATACCCTAGACGAGCGGAGTTGGGATACCTTTTTGGGTATTCAGTATATATTTTGCGTTGGTACCCCGTCATAAATCGGTGGGGATGGGATTGTGGGATTTCCAATATGACAACTTTCAAGCTCAACGATATTTCCAGTCCTCGTTACTTACGCTTCAGTGTCAGATGGAAGACGGCTTTGCTTGAGAGAAGCTTTTGCAATGAGTGATGGACGGCTTCTGGTCCGATGTCGTCGACCGCCCCGTCCTCCAGGAACCCGGCACCACCAAAGAGGGCGCCTCCAGCAACTTTAATGGTTTGTGTGAGTTCAACTGCCTCTATTTGTGAGTGTAAAACTTGGGCATCAGTCCCATTGTCGGTCCCCGAATCCACGGGACAGAAGGGATGCCCAGCTGACGGAGAGGACGACCCGGCGTATGTTGACCTCTGCGCCTTCACCTGCTCTCATGGGTAGCGTCCCGATGGAGCTTATAGATTCTGCTAGGGCTCGTCCAGTGCTGCTTTGCCTGGCCTCAGGGTTGATGGATGACACTTGTAATGCAGTTCTGTGTTAGCTGAAACATTGAGGTAAATGAATGAGTGTCATTTCTGTGACTCAATCGGAGAAATCAGTGTGAAATTGATACATGCGTGATGCACAAGCCAGTACGTTGAAAGGTATCAAACGGGCACCGTTGAACAAGTCGCTTGACGCGCTAGCGGCGATATATTTGGGGTTTGGTCCTTGGAGCGAGCCAAGAAAAATAAAATGCTTCGAATCGTGCCAAGTGCCCCTTGCATCCTCGCTTGCGCAGCGGCTAAGTAGGCAGGATAACTGGGATGCTCGGGGAAGTCATACACATTGTGGCGGATATATGTTGACCCCGGCTTCCTCGGGCGCAGGCTAACCACTCTTGTTGGTAAGCGGGGCAATTACGTTGTGATTTCCCCGGTTGGCCTTATTTTCTTTTCACAACTTATCGCCTGCTTGGCCGTGACTGACAGCTAATCAACGCATCCGCCTTTCCCACTGGAACTCGACGATGATAATCAGGATCCGGGAGTCATTCGCAGGGCAAATGCCAGTCTCATCAATGCCAACCGAGGACTTGGTACTTGGTAACCTTTATGTCCGAAAAGAACGGGGTCTTTTCCACGCCGAATGATGCCAACCGAGGACTCCAAGCCCTACTGCATCTGGTTTGAGCTTGCAAGTGAAGAGACTTACAGAAAGGTGTTTCGGCGCTACCCAGATATGACGTACTAAGTGGGACGTGCCTGTGCTGCAGCTGGCTATAACACTCTTCATAGCAAGCTCGACCTTTTACCTAATGTCTCTATCGCTGAGGAGGCTAGAGAGGCAAAGAATCCTGGCAGCAAACAAATTTTTGGTAACATTATAAGTCAGCCGGTACATTCCGATCAACACCTCCAACCCGCATTCTGGGGCCTACCTAAACGGCGACATCGCTATCCGTGCATCTCTTCTGACGGACTATGAAGGCGAGATCAATGAAGAAATGGAGAGACCCTCACTACTTTAATATCACAGAGGATATTGGACCAAGTGGAAGGCATGCTGGACATCGAAGCATGGATCACTAAGTTCTGCCACTAGATTTTGAGTATCTCCTATGGTCACCGCTCCCTAGAGACCTCCTAACTATATATAAGGATCCCCTTGTTATTATAGCAGCTTATAAAGGGAATCTGGACTGCTATCTTTGTCTTTGACGTCTGATTATAGTTGAAGAGGAGTGTTTCGCTATGCAGCAGGTTATATATCATAACATAACCTTTGCTAAATGGTGGTTACTCCAGGGTTCTATAACTATAGGCACTGACTCTCAGTATATTATCGAAGCTATAAACGCACGATTCATCATAAATAACGACCTGTCACGCATTAGTCCAGACACCCCCTATAAGGATGATGTTCCCCATATGTTCTGGTATCCCCTGTTCCCCTAAGAAAGAACCTTGCGGGAGCTTGTTCGCTGCTGACCAAATTCCCGTTTTAAAGTGGCTCTTGTCTGCATCGCCGCCAACTATCAATACACTTACGATGCCTTGGACGTCGCGCCTCACTACATCACGTACCAACAGGCGCGCATGAGCCATAACGCTCGCTACGCACGGGATATCAAGCGGCGCGCTGCTGAGAGCAGCATCAATCTTTACCTATATACACACCTGAACTGCTTGACAAGACCGGATAAGGAGCCAACTTGGCTAGCAGTTGAGCCCGAGATACTTCTATTTGCTTGCCAGAAGGGCTAAAGAGGCTTGTTCGGGCCGGAGACCATATGCTGTACCCTGAGTGCGATGACATAGAGACGTGGAGAGTGGCGATTGCGCGGCGCTGACACACGGGGAGGCTTAACAGTCTGATGTAGCGTTCAGTAAATTGTTAATTGGGTCTTCTGGTACTTCACCTTGGAAGGGTTGCTTAATTCGAGCCTTTCACGATCTAAGGCTTTGGAGTTATGGAATCGACAGGATATCAAATTCTCTTGCTAATTTCGGTTAAAGATTTTCATCCGCCACATTCTTAAAATCATGATTCTGAAACGCTGTTTCAAATTTGTTCTCGTTGCTACTAGAATCTAGAGATTCAGCTGAGGAGCCTCGCTCGGGAACAAAGGCTCAACGGTCCTACTAGCAACAAGCCCTTTCTTATTAATCCTATCGACGAACGACCGCTAACCGTATTCTGACCGAAGTCATGAAGAGCGACACGAATGGCACCGCAATTACTCCGAAAGTTCGCACATACAGTAGCAAATACAGAAACTTTTTCACGACGTCCTCGGACCATTCATCATCAACCATATCAATCACATCATCAACAGCCCCAACACTCTTCATTTCTGCACTTCCTCCACTTCAAAACGACCATCATTTTCGGTAGCAAATGTCGATATTGCGAGCCACTCGAAAACCGATGCCGTGTTACATCGCGGGGTCATGTTCCTTCCCTGCATCGCAGCCAGCAGCTGGGAGGCTCGGATTCCTTAAGAGTACTCCTAAAACTATGGGACATGGGAGTCGTATGGGGATTTGAGAGTGAGGTGCTTTGCCCTGCACGTTGGACATGTCGAGGACTGAGAGGGGAGCGCACTCCAGTTTCCTGTCCCTGTGACAGCAATGACGGCAAAAGAACAGGTAATCACTGGAAGCGTTCACTGGTGCCACGCCGGAAATATAGTCGATGTGGTATCCCTTTGGGAACATCCATGTGATGAGCGTCCATGTCTGCCAGATACAACACACAAATAACATGCAACAAGCGTGCTAACGGAGATACCGAAGAGAGATGTGCGAAGATGCCGACATGAACCCCGCGCCACGGAATTTAATGCTGAAACTTCAACTCCGGGGGGTAAAGGAAGCAGGAATAGCGAGATGAATGTCGCAACACCGCACTCGACCCATTTCGGACGTAGTTGAAGTGGAAGATCTGCAGAAAGCAGCCTCACGTTACCTCTTTTAATGCATTTCCTGTCAAGCCCGCTCGCTGAGTCGCGAGATAGCAACTGGAGTCGTGATGGGTCCGACCTAAGCGGCAACTGGGATAAGTGGAGTTGATCGGGGCCCCGGCGCAACACTTTGGGGGCTAAAATCCCGAACACATGATGGTCCCGTCGCTCATCATGTCGACATGGCGAATAAATGATTTCAGAGGTGGCCAGTTGAGCGAGCAATTCACATAGTGGACCATTGGGTTTGCCACGCCGTTCGAAAGCCTACGCGTCGAGGCCGGAGTCCAAGAGATGTCGACTGTCAATGTGTCACAGTTATCCGATGTTTGCATTTCTGCAGATAGTGTCTTGACTCGCCGTATTCACTGAGCATCTGTATTCCCTCTTCAGCTATAGGCAAGGTGGACGACTGCGACGGTACGAATCCGAGGATATACCACGGCAATCTACAACTCATTAACTACAGGCGGCGTTGAGTAGGAAGTTGGGACCGGCGGTCTTGAAAACTTGTCAGAACTCTTCCTCTGTCCCGTCGGCAAAGAAAGCGAGGCAAGGGTCTGGATGTGCCGGCTGGATGAAAGTCCTCGCTTCCGACTTGACGATAATTGCCCAGCCCATCTCGGGCACTTCGACCGACGCCGGTCCATTGCGAAGCCGGCTCTTCGACCGCTGAGACCACAGCCGTCGCCCTCCTCTATGCGGCACCTTATTTGAGGCTGTCGATCTGCAAGAAGCCGGCTTGCAAAGACCATGATCTGAGAGAGTGTCGATGCGGCCGCAGCCGCCGCTGTTCTTCGGCCCATCTGCTTTGGACGGCCGGCCGGCTGCTGGCCCAACCGATGGCATGCCGCTTGGTGCCTGTGGGTTGGACGCAGGCCGAGTAAGCAACTCCGACCGTGAGTCAGTTGGCGACCTGTTTCGTTACCCTGTCCCCCCTCCAGAGGCCAACAGCACTATATCTGCTCCACGCAACGACTGAAGATTATGGATAAGCCAAGGTCCTTGACGTTTGTGGGGTTTGCGGGTTCTCGCACGGGTGAAGAAAGCAGCAATGCCAGTACTTCCGTACTGAGGCTACCCTCGCCATGGAGAAATATATCGTCTAAACTTCTGCGTTGCATGCCCAGCGGTTTGCCAAGAACAATGCATGTCGAGATGCTGAGTCGGCTCCTCCATAAGATGACGAGTCTTCAGCGAAGGCCAAGCAAATGTCAACTCAATTACGGCTAGAACACCGACGACGATGAGCGCGCAACTTGTGCGTGCCCGACTCAGTAGTCGTCCAATCTGTGCCGTTGATCGCCACTTTACAGTCCCAATGGGAACGACAAGACTTCAGGTGACGACAACCACACCTTACCCTCTGGTGTTTGGCTTGTATGCCGGCCGCATCGATTGCGACTCGCTCACACTTTCCGTGGAGAATGATGGGCTTTCGAAGGCTGCCGAGTGGCTGTTGAGATGAAACGCCAGATCTAAAATAGCTCACTGACCCTCGCACTGATTTCAGACGAGTCTGTGGACAGTATCTGTCAGAAGACATTGGACGACCCCAAGCCGCGGGAATTAGGGAGATAATTGCAAGAGACGAAGGAACAAAGAACTGGGATAATTAGTTTGGATAAGAGTCCGTTGTCGCCGTCTCTTCCTCCCAATGCCACTACCTACATGGTACCCGAAGGCGTTGCCAACGTTGGGAGGCGCAGTTGTGGCGGTAATGCCAAGCAATGTGTTGACAGCAGAGATCAAGCCCTACTTAGAGCCACTCATGACGTCGCTGGAGCCTTACCCAGACGGCTGGAACATAAGGCGACATTGTTTAATGGTATTTCGTAGAACAGAATTTTCTCGAACCCCAAAATGCTGTCCGGAAGAAGCGGCACTACACCCATAACCGCCAAATCGCGCGACTGGATCGTTCTCGTAGTGGCAAGCGAGTGTGAGTGAGACTCGGCCTTGTCCGCTATAATTGGACATCGTAAGACGTTGAGTGCAGTGTGTAAGTTGGGGAGTGCTTCTCCTGATGTCAGTCTGACCGGCCGTTTGATCGACGGCGAGGACCGGGATGCGGGCGAGAACCAGCAGTGACGGGCTCCCTCGCTCATCTCGGAGCAACCATCTTCCATCGGGCACACGGTCTTCGCGAGCATTTTTTGGGCAGTGGGGGCTACGCAGCCAAGCTTATGGTTGAAGGTTGCAACTAGTGCCCCAGGACCCCAGCGCCGTCAATATCTGTAGGGTTGACTTGTTGGAAATAAATTACAGAGTTTTACGGCCACTGGCACCCGATGTGGGTTGGCGCCACTCTTGTCTTCGGAGGAATAGTGCCGCACTACTGACGTACCAGTTGTCGAAGAGGGGTAGCGAGTTATTGAACGATTATCAGCGTTGCGATCGCTGCGATTGAGACGGACGCCCCATACCTTTTGCAGGCGTCTGTCTCGTGGCAAAAGAGATGGATCGGCCGTCCCTCTCCACCGTGCCGCCGTCAAGCGAAGATGTTCGTGCGTTGCCTTTAAACGGTTCGCGCATGGTGCAATCCTTCCCCCATCTCTCATCGTAGCTGGCAGGTCGCAAGTCGCGTTGCGCCGTCACTGTACAGCCCTGCAGGCCTATCAGGCCAGGCAGATCTGGGCTTGATGTTGTCAAAGCAACGTATCCTAGCCGCTAAATGCCTACGCCGTAAGTGTGGAGAACGGGAATAGTCTGTTCATAGCTGTCCAGGGCTTCGAGGGGCATGAATCCCTGCTCTCGAGTTCCGTCGGATCCCCCCTTATGCAGGCCATCTCAGCTCAGATGACACAGCATTTGCCTCATCGCCTGAGAATCTTTGGAAACAGACGAACTCGATCACCCATCGAGAGATTCGATTCGTCCAACATGGGCTGGCCAACGACCTGACAGTGTGGGAAACAGCCGTGGTATCCTGTCCGATGTTCTCGTTCTGGCTCGGGGACACGTGCAAGACGAAGATGGTTGTTGCTGGCCACGGCCTCCGACTGGCAGAAACACCCCGTGAGCAGGGCTGTCGGACTAGTGCGAGGAGCCTGACGAAAGAGAAGTGGCCCCGCTGTGATTCCGACTGGGCAGCCGACTTCGCCTTCGCCGTGCGCCTTACAATTCGTGTTTTGCAGTGCGTGACTCGACTGGCTATGTCGTCGACCTGCGCCCCTCAGGAAATCTGGGCAACTGCAGATTATCAGCCTCAATGTGAGAATGTGAGAAAACTGATGTTGCAGCGTACATCGAGTGGACGGCCGAAATTCTTCTTCGGATATGATGAAGCGATTCCCAGCATCCATCGGCTGGGTAGAAACCACCACACCCACCAAATCCCCAGGCATGGGAGAGACACCAGACCAGGCTGACAGATATCAGAACAGATGGGCTGGTGGAAATGGACAAGGAGAAGAAAGTGAACGAAAAAGGTTTCGGCATCGCCAACAGCCGCCTCTTCCACAGCCCCTGCGGCGGTTTGATCCACTTGATTGGCAACACGCACTAGGCCCGATATGTACTAGACTCCAAAGGGTTTCTCCTAGTGTCCCCCAGATTTGGGGCTCAAGTTCAACGTCAAACCTTGTCTGGACCAACCTAACAGCCAGGGGCTCAGGCATTTTGGGCGACACCCGAAACCCAGAGGTGTTACATCACTGCTTCATCTCATCGCCACTCAATGCCTCAACACCAAGTCCTCACTGCTGCGCTCTCTGCCTCGCAACGAGCGTTCTGTACCGAATCCTTGCGACGTACGACGGCAAGATGCCCACGAAAGTCCACATTTTCGTTCCTGCTCTCTTCACTGCCCCCCGGTTCTCAGGTCCCCCATCACGTCGCTCTCGTTGGATGGCAAGCGCTCTAGAGACTCGGAAGAGACGAATAACCGGTTGGAAGCCCAGCAAATTGGCGGGTTCGTGACCATCTCGCGCCCAGCGTGGCCTGAACCCTCCAGACGAGGACTACGACGAGCTATTTCGCCGTTTCGTGGTCCCTCGAGGTCGACTTCGAACCAGCAACATGCACGTCAGGAGACGTCCGCCCCATCAAAGCCCCTCCTGAACATTGTCCAGTCGCAGGCCGGGCTGAAGTGCAGAATGATTCTCATTCGCCGGCTCTCGTCCCTCTCACTCCAGCTCTGTGACCCTCGCCCTCGACCCTCTCTCCATCACCCTGTGGATGGCCCATCTTCGTGTCCCCGGTCTGGTCTTCCTTGTAGGCCACCCATCAGCCGTGCCACCCTGGCCCAAAGTTGGACTTGGGCCCCATCTAGCGGTTTGGCTAACTCTCCGGACCTCATCTGGCCCGCGCGGGGGCCCCTCCCGAGCCTCTCCCTTGCTAGCCCCCTACTGGGTCTCTGCCACGCTTCTTGTGATCGCCTTTTGACCTCTTCATGCGGCCTTCCTTCAGCCATCTGACTTCTTGACGTGGGTTTTCTTCCCTTCAGGCTGGTCCCTTTCCCTTCTCTTGAGTGGCTGGTCCTACATGCTCCATGTTTCTATTCGTAGGTCCCGACTTTGCCTAGTGTATGTTTCGTCTGGTCCGCGCTCTTCGTCCAAGAGCAGCACTCATTTACATTCCATCCAGTCTTTCTACACTTTTCATTCCTCCATCCCATCCGCCTGATCACCATCCGCTACTTCTCCCTTCTCGCCCTTTGCTCTTCTACCGTATCCCACGAAGACGTCTTCGACAGGTCTATGGATTAGATGGTTCGGACGGCGATCTAATATCTGGCACCGCTGCGGCTCGACGCCTGCACTCATCTCTTCGACCATTGCCAGGTGAATAATCGACGAGATGGATAGTTGGGGCTGGTTGGATCCCCGGGCCGAGGGCGTAACGAACTACGATGGCGACGCTTCATTACGAGGGCCTTTGAGGGCCACGAATACATCGACTTCGGCTTTGATCAACCAATTCCGCTTCCAGGCAGCGAAATCGATTCGAACCTCAACCATCATCCTCGCCGTCTTCAACGTTATTGCGGCCGTCGCGACGGCAATTGGAATTTTTTGGGACAGCTATGGCTCCGCGAAGAGGAACAACCCCAAGTTCGGCTTCAGGTACGCCAGACGTGGTTAACCCAGAAGAATAACAAAACTAACGTACGACCAGAACCCACGGCTTCACCTTCATCGGACCTGCCGAGTCTTTTCCTCTTATTCTGTCTGTCGGAATCGTGGTTCAGGGCATCGTCTTCGCTGTCGCCCAGTCGACTGGACTCGACCACTTACTGACCCTTGGCTGCACTATTACCTCACAGATGATGCTGCCTGGTACGTTTTTGTCGAAAATGGATCCTTCGTAGAGGAATTACTAACACACGATAGCGGTCTTCATCGTTCCTTACATCCAATTAGTTTTCGCCCTCGAAGTGGCCATCCGGTCTCTACGAAAGAACCCCTTGCCTCCTCGAGGCAAGTGGAATATCACGATCTGCCTGGCTATCGTTGGCACCTTCCTTCTCATAACCTACCTTGTTACTCTCTTCGTACGCCCTCCTAACTTTTGCTTCGCCTCTCTCTTCTGGTTTGTCCAGCGATGGAAGGAGGGCTGCTTTGCCCTCCTCGTCTTGATCTCCGCGGCGCTACTCGGCTCTACGATGGTCATCTTCTTCAGACTCCACAACAACGCCAGAATCGAGAACACTGAGCGTGTTGCGGCCTCCAGGATGGTGTACTTCCTTGCCGTCGCCTTCATCTCGACTGTAAGTATATGAAAAGTCAACCTGAATTAAGTAGATGCTAACTTTGTCGCAGACCCTCATTATCCCCTTTTTCTTTAACCTCTCATTTGTTGAGCAACGGGGTGCGACTGGCCAAGCCCTGACACTGTCCATGATCGCCTCCGTTGTTGCCAACGTATCAGGCCTAATGACTGGCGGTCTGCATCTTTTCTTGCGTTCAAACACACTGTCGACTATCGGCCCCCGCGACAAGTGGGAGTCTGAGCGCAATAAGCTCAAGGCCGGAATCCGTGTCTGGGCTCCTAATGGCGGCGATGATTGTGAGCATCACATGATGAATCCCGTTCGGCGGGCACGTTCTATGCAGCGGATGGACAGCACCGACAGCCTGACGCCGGAGAAGGAGGAAGAAGCTCGTATTGAAAGCTCTTCCAACTCTCCGACTTACGCCAACCCGCTCCGATCACACGCCGTGTACCCGCAGCCAGCACCGTCCCCGGTGAGAGTGCCTGAGCCTGCTCAGGTCTCGACCTATCAGACGCCGAAGGCTAAGGGCCACGCTCGCAAGAGGTCCTACTCTTTGTTCCCGCCCGACAATAACAACAGCACGAAGTCTATCACTTTGCTTCCCGCTACAACCTATTCTCCCACCAATAACAACGATGAAAACGACCTATTCTTCCTCAGGCCACCCCCATCAATCCACCCTCAGGGTATCCGTCACCGCCGCGACTCTTCCATGGCATCGTCAGCAACGGTCCAGATTGGCCTTCGCCTATCTAACGTGGACAACATGCCTCCTCTCAACTCTCAGTACTTCGAGAACAACGAGAGCGTTGACAACCTGAACTGCCCCAAGGATAACGAGGTGTCTAAGCGCCCTAGTCCCTTGGCTCAGGTTGATGTTGTTAGCGACAGCGGCTCATGTTTCGACTCAGAGTCTGAGGAAGACGAGACCCTCGTGCAGTCTCCTGTTCGCTCGGAAAAGGACCTTCGTCAGAAGAACCTTCCCGCCGTTCCCAAGGTTGCTGTTCCGAGGCAGTCACAGTTGAAGCAGGAAGAGGGTGAGCAGCTTACCCTGAGCCCGGCCGTCTACAGGCCTGAGAGCCCCCAGAAGACGAGGGTCACCAGCCCTCAGGGTGTTGGGTTCAACACTCCCACCCAACGAAAGAAGACACCAGTCAAGTGCACTAAGCAGAACTGCCAGTGTGACGGTCTCCACGACAAGCGTGACTGGATCTAAAGCAGTTCGAGTGCGCACACTTGGGATATCTGGTGTTCAGCGATAAAATAGACGTGTTCACACAACGGGCGGTAAAAACGACCTGACGGCCACAGAACGGAGTTGTCGGCAATTAACTTTCTCTTATTTCATATTTCATTGGATGGCGTTTCTTTTGCGGAGATACCTGTACGACATACAATGTCTACATATTGTTTGGTTTCTTTATCTCTCACAATGCACTGACGTGTATTGTATGATCTGGACTGGGGGGGCTTTTATTGGCATGAGTGTAGGATTTTGGCCTTGGATTTGAGAGTGATGAGCTCCGGTTGGAAAGGAATGATGGCACGAATAGCTACGAGACGACTTGGTACTGCGGGCGGAGGTAAAAAGAAGCTACAGTAGGCTTCGCACGGTACAGCCGATATGACAGCTCAATTGATAAAGAGCTCAACCCGATTTTTCTGGATCCGAACCAAGTGCCCGTGCGACCAACACGTGCTATGCAACATTCCAGTTGTATATGTTCTCTGTTCTCTCTGTGTAGCGGAATATGTAGGACTTGGTATGTGACTTATTTGCTCTTTTGTTTCTCGCACTCGACCCTTCTCTCCTCCCACTTGTCCCATCCAGCCTGGCACGGATCTTCTTCGACCACCAGATCCCGGAATCTGAAAAGCCGCGCAATGGGTAATTGCAGGCCCCAGGCCAATAATCCGGCCTCCCTAGCGACGGCCGTGACCACGAACCACCCCGCCGCACTTACGACACCGGCAAGACATCCGACCAAAACCTGCTTCACCGTGTGGTAGTTGAGGTACACGCGGCTCCACGCAACGGCGGCAGCAATAACCAGGGCAGCACCGCTGACGACGACGCGCTCGACAAGCGAATATGGCCGGTGGTGCCTCCGCGCAGGGGACGGTCGATGCCTGACGAGCAGGAAGAGGACCAGGAAAACGGACCAGTAGGCGACGAACTGGGCGTGGGAGCTCGGCATCCCGTAGCCCTTGCCGTGAATGCGCCGCGGCCGCTCTTCCTTGATCAGTCGCTTCAGGGCGAAGTTCAGGGCCTCGCAACCGAGCTGGCCGGCGAACATGAGGGCGATTTCGACCTCCCGAGTCGACCATATCAAAGTCGCGTAGACGATGCAGAGGGCTTGTGGGAGCAGGGCTAGCCAGGCGCAGAGGAAGGAGAGGGGGTCTTCGGGGTCCTGCAAGCAGAATTTTGTCAGCATTCCTGCGGGAAATGAAGTGAAGAGCAACTGCGACTCACATAGTAGACATGTGTGAGGGAAAGAGAGGCCAAGGGCCTCGTGTCTTGATCCATGGTTTCCGCTCCGCTGCTCCAACGATTCTTCCAGCCGCGACTGCCTAGCTTGCGATGAGGGTCTTTCTCCGGAGAATTCGGGGGCTTCTTAGAAGCTCAGTATGAAAGATCCATGTGCCTCGGTAGGAGCTTGCTGGGCGTGAGGCAGAAGAAAATTCCGACTCGGCCCAGGGGCTGGTAGAGTTAGAGCGTATGTCGCAGATTCGTGGTGCACAGCACTCTCGTACTGTCAAAGTGACGGCCGTTCCGCTGGCTGCACCTGCCACCTGCCACAGCCGGATTTCCTTCTTTGTAGTTGCATAATACGTCAGGGTGCATAGCTCCGAGCTCGGGCCAATTGGGAGCTTGTCTGCCCCGTTGCAGCGAGGCTTTATGCTGTGGCTTCCATTGTGGCTGGCTAGGCCTGGACCCTTCCTTCTCTTCCGTCACTCGGCAAGGTTCCAGAAGTATTACAGCGGGAAGAAGAATTTTTGGTTGCCCTGCGATGTCACACGGCAAGAGAGTCATCATTTGGATTACCCCGCCAGCCGCTCTTGTATCGGGCTTGCATTTCTTGCAGAACCAGCGACTCAAATTCACAACCACAATCGCTGCCTTTGGCTCGAACATGAGCAATTCATAGCAAATCGCTATTCTCGCGGATTCCGCGACAATCTCCTTTATCTCAATAATACCACAAATCATTGTCCGATTTCGCCACTAGTTTTCTGTCCCTGTTCAAATATTTCGCGGTGCCCGTCGCTAATCTGCGGGGAGTGCCGAAGTTGAACAGACTCCCGCACCTTTCCAATAGCTTCGCCGCACTTGCTTCTCCCTGATTTCGCATCGCCTCGCATCGGAAAGTATGATATCCGCCGTCTTCGACAGGTAGCAATCATGGACGCCGACAGTGACGACCCGCGCCACGACGAGCTCAGCTCTTTGCAAGCCATCTTCCCCGAGATCGAGCCTGACGATAAGAACCCGTACTGCTTCGACATTGAGCTCCCAGTCCACCCCGCGAAACCCGTGACGGTAACCTTCCCGGCTGCCTCAAATGCCGTCGATACAGCAGCTGTTCATCTGCCAGGCGTCGAGCCCCGGGTAGACTCCCACGAACTATCCCACCTACCTTCCGTCGTCGTGCGCATATCTTTACCCCAGGGCTATCCTTCAGAAAAGCCACCAAACGTGTGTGTAACCACGTCACCCTCATGGCTATCGAAAGATGCCACCCAAAAACTGGAGGATGACGGTCCGCGGTTGTGGGAAGAGATGGGGAGAGACCTAGTCGCGTTCACGTACATCGATCATATACAACAGGCTGCGGACGAAGTTTTCGGGATGGTGGACGGGAATGGTACACTGGAGATTGATCCTCTGTACAAGATTGCGATTTTAGACTACGATATCGAGGCTGCTCGCGTTTCGTTCGAGAAGGAAACCTTCGACTGCGGCGTCTGCTTGGGTAAGTCGTCCTACGCAGTCTCGATGTGCTCTTGCTGACATCTGAACAGATCCCAAGAAAGGCTCAATGTGCCATAAGATGCTCGATTGCGGACACATTTTCTGTAACCAGTGTTTACAGGAATTCTACAATACTGCCATCACGGAGGGAGACCTTGCCACCGTCCGCTGCCTGGCCCCAAACTGTGCCAAGATGCGCGCAGAGACGCGAACCGCCTCTGGCAAATCGAAAAGGCGCAAGGCCAAAACCGCTATTAGCCCTAGTGAGCTACTGCAAATGGGTCTTTCCCAGGAAACAGTGACTCGCTACGTGACACTCAAGTATAAGAACGAGCTCGAGTCGGACAAGAACACCATATACTGCCCTCGATCATGGTGTAACGGAGCGGCGAGGTCGAAGAAGCACAAGAAACCAGAGGGTTTAGAGGACGTTCAGAGTTCGGACGAGGACGCGGACGCAGACGCGGACGAGGAAGGGGAGAACGGCACGGATGGGAAGAAGCCCAAGAAGAACTTTGACATCGGGGACCTCCTGGCCATCTGCGAAGACTGCGGTTTCGCCTTCTGCAGTCGCTGCTTTCAGTCATGGCATGGCGAATTTTACCGCTGCACGCCAAAGCGCGAAGATGGCGAGATATCCGCCGAGGAACAGGCTTCGATCGACTACATCAATCTGCACACGACGCCGTGCCCGACATGTGGCGTGCCGGCACAGAAGACCCACGGCTGCAACCACATGATCTGTTTCCGCTGCGCCTCGCACTTCTGCTATCTCTGTTCCGCGTGGCTCGACCCTCGGAACCCCTATGCCCACTTCAACGAACAGCCCAATGGCAAATTCACGTCGTGTTACATGCGGCTGTGGGAGCTCGAGGGCGGGGACGGTGACGACGTCGACAACGGGTTCGCTGGTGGTATGCGGCCGATGCCGGTCGCTCAACCCGTCGAGATCGTGGACCTTGTCCCCGAAATCGAAGAGCCCGACGACACTGGTTCGGAAGCAGACGACAACGACGGTGCACCGGCGCCACGCCCCCCAGCGGGTGGCGTAGCGCGCGAGGGACCTCTCGTTCTACGTATAGGAGCTGATCCTGCTCCTCGTGATGGCCGAGGAGGTGCTGCTGCAGGAGTTGGCCACGGCCCGGTCCCTCCCGCTGCACCAATAGCACCAGCTCCTCCAGCTCGACGAGGAGGACACCAGCCGCGTGGTGGACGCGGACGAGGGAACAGGGCCGCGGACGCTCGAGGCGGTCGTAGACAGAACCAACAGAGGATGCAGAACCAGAACCAGGCACAGGCACAGCGAGTGCCCGTCAGAGGAGCGGCAGGAAACGACGGGAACGGCGGTGTAGCCGCGGCAGGAGCACCACTTGGCGATGGTGAACTCAATCCGCAGCACGAAGCTTGGATACGGCATTTCGTACAGATGGCGTTGGCGGATGAGGAAGACAGCGATGAAGACTGGGGTGATTGACGCGTTAACGGCCCACAAGAGGGAGGGGTTTTTGCACATACCGGAGTACCTTCGACAGAGAGACAGAGTCTGATACCAAGAGACGAAACATTCATACCATAGCAATCGTGAACAATAATCTGAATATGCACATCATGTCACACACGATACTGTGATGGAAGTGATGGGGGAAACGTCGTACAGCAGTAAAAGCAGTGACCCGACCACATATTACACTCCCAGCTTCACCTTCGTTCTCCCTCTCCCACCATAGGCACTCGATCCAAGATTGGACATCAACAGCCCAACAACATCGAGGAGAGAGCTCCAATATCAGTCCCTTGTCACCGGAAACGGATATCGAAATCCACCTAGGTTTCCCTCATCCCAGAATCGATCAGTCACATTCGTCCTGCTCCCCCGATCATCTCGGTTAGGCGACCAAATCCTCGTACCTCGAAAGCAAAGAAGAAAAAGAAGATGATGATCCCGAGCAGATATCATAGAGGATGGGCCTGCCGTTAAATTTACCCGAGCGTGATGCGCAACCTTTGCTATGTCTATCTCGCTCCGCTTGAACCCCTAGCCCTCTCTTCCCCTTTCCACGGTTCCCAGTATCGGCAGTGGCTGTTCTCGATCCGGAGGAAGGAAACAGGTGGTAAGGAACGCAAGGGTTCTCATTCAATTTACTACGCGAATTTCATGAGAATAATGTCAACGTACAAGATGATAGTACTGGAAGGAAGGGAAGGGGGGGGGGGGGGGGGGGGTTGTTTATTGAAGATGATTTGTAACGAGGTGTGGCTTCGTACACATTGCATTGAGAGTCTCATGCGTCAAGTTCCAATCGCAACAAGCAATTACTACGAGAAGACCATTTTCTCTCTCTGCAATAAGTTCTGTTCGTATTGTTGTCCATCTATGTGTATAGGCGCATTCTTGAAATATATCAAAGAGGGCGAACGCAGCTTCCCCCATCTCGCGATATTGACGTGAAGGCGTGTAAATTTACTCACATAATAACGGCCTAGTCCTCCTGCTTCAGGTCGACATCCCCTTCAATATCTGACCACCGGGAGCAAGATAGAAGCATCCCGCCGCCCCCTTAGCACAGGTACTTCCCCTACCTACGGCTGCCCTGAACCGACCCAGGTCCCCCCTTTAACATACGCTAGAAGAATCCCGGAGGGTAATCCGGTCTTAATAGAGTAGCGAGTAAGGCGTGGCGGAGGATCCCTCAGAGACCACCACTGGCACCTTGCTCAATGCTCAAGAGAACCACGGCTAGTACCTCCCGGGGGATGCTAGTGCGAAAAGAAGGGCAGAAACGCAAGGTAGCGGAGGGCCGCCCGCTGGTAGCCAAAACCCTCCAGGAGGGGGCAAGGGCAAGAACGGGCGGACGCGCGCTCTCTGCTGCTGACTGACCAGAGTAACATGAATGTGACAGGAGAAACGTGGGAAGAGGGGTCATCACGCCCGCCGCCGTTCCATCGTCGAGGCAAACAAGGCCAGCTAGCCCTCATCACCTGGGTCCTGTATGCAGAGAGGGCATGGCAAGCTGCGGAGCGAAGCCCGTCCGGAGCAGCTAGTTAGCTACCCGTCAGGCCGACAGCCCTTGCCTCTGGGACATGTGCGATTACGCGTGGGCATGGAACATCTACAGATCATACTCTCTGTATTTCCACCAAGACCCCGCTGATGGGAAGCAGGAGGAGAACCTCGGACGGGGCGGCGGGTACCAGAAGGCGTGGCCACCCAGCACCTGAGAAAACATCCGAAGAAGCACGTACGGCATTAATACAGTTCGCTACAGTACACTGTTCACATCATTACAAGAATAAGGGGACGAGGGGCGAGTGTACGGAGTCTGAGGAGGAGGAGGAGGAAGGGGGCGTGATGGACTGGTGTGCGGTTTGTTATAGCTCGTGCGCGAGGGGAGGTGGAAAGAAACAGCCCAAGTTGGAAAGCCCAAGATCCAAGGCCCCAAAGTGCCCGTGTCGGTCAAGACAGGGAACCAGAATGAAGTATGAAGTTGCAGTACGGCGAATGGGGGCATATGTGCAGGTACGTGGAGAGAGCAGGAGAGATGGATCAGAGGTACCACCCGTCAAGCTCTGATCGCCGTTACGTCTGCAACCCGTATACACATCCTCCTCTTCGCGGACGTGGTGGACGTCCTCTTCCCATGGATTCAAGCTGTGGCGTGTAGCAGTATAGCAACGATGTTCCCAACGACCACATGTCGCCGAGGTTGCCTCCGCCTCGTCGTATGTCGTACCGCTGAAGATTTCTCTTCGCTGCCACTGCAACCTACGCAACGTTAAAGCCAGAAAGCGCCCATTAGCAAGAAGGAGATATCCAGAGCTACTGGCATCTGTGGCCCGAGATCTCCGGACCTTCACTGGCCTGCGCGCGGTGATCTTCCTATCCAGTCTTAGCCCTGACTCTCTGCGTCCTTCCCTTTTGACGACGCTCCGCATGTCGGGCTGGACTAGCTGCCCGGCGGCTCTGGCTCATGGATCGTGCTTTCGGGGAAGTCTGAGCCTGATGCGGATCGAGGCCAGGACGACAAGACAACGACAGGGAGTGGAGAGAAACGGGACCAAGTGCCGTAAGTTATATGTGGCCGGCGAGTAAAGAAACCCACGTCGTAATCTTCCACGGCGGACTGCTCGTCTAGACACTTATTTTACTTTTTGCTGAAGACAAGTGAAGTGCAGCCAAGGATAGACAGAGACATAAGTGAAGCCGGGTACAGGAGGAAAGAAAAACCGGATACGCATGATGGCGACGTCGTACTGCACATCTCGTAGTGTGGGCAGACGCCGAACACAGGAAGAGGGCGAAGGACAAGCTCCATCCAGTCCAGGCCAGCGGCGGCGCTGCAGAATCCCGCTCGCTATTGCAGCCAAAGGGCAAGGAGCATAAAAAGGTTTCTTGTCCTTACGACTCTAGCTCCACTTTTGCTTCGGAAAGAATTTTGCGATTCAATACTACTCTGGCGAGTGGAGGAGGGGAAGAGGGTTTCAAGAGCACCTTGCTCAGACATTCGCGCGAGTCGTCCTGGCATGAGAGGTTAAGGCCCGATCATCATTATCGTACGAAGAGCTTCTCTGGCATCCGGCTGTGACCCCCCTGCCGTTCCTTCGTCGTCGCACCGGTACCTGTCGACGAAGCCTCCACCGGCGACGGACGGACATGATGATGGAGGCGGGGATAAGCACGCCGTCTGGGTCTAGGGATTGATAGACACCCGGGGGGGGGGGCGGGGGCGGCCCCGAATGGATGACGGCGACGGCGACGGCGACGTAGCAGGACATCACTGACCAGTTTCCCCTCGACTCCTTGATCAAGAGGCGGCAAAGAGGCGAATTCGTCACCCCGTCAGGGTCTGCCACTTGCCATGGAAACCCCTAACCTGTTTCGTAGCACCGCTGATGACATATGCGCCTCCCCTACCTGGGATACTCCGTTGATGGGATCTGGGTGTCTACGATCGCGAGGCCTGACTTCGCCATGCCCACATCTAACTGTTCCCGTGACGTGACGAAGGGTTCTTTTCCTGTCACTCTTGTAGTGACTGTTGAAGCAACGTCGTGTAGTTGCGGCCGCGGATTCTGCGACGTCAGCTAGGTGTGTGCCTGCGGAATGTCGCACGCGGGGCTTTGGGGTGGATAAAGGGACTAAAGTAACAGTAGCAGCGCTCCAGCAAGTAAGGCAAAAGACAGCTCATCGCTGGTGAATCTGTCAGATTGTAGGGTCCAGACCTAACGTGCAGTGCGAGTCGGGCGCGACGTTAGCCCGGCTCCGCGCGCGGGCCCGAAGCGGCCCGGGCGCGCTAACTACAACTAGGGTGCGCGCAGGAAAAGGGGCTAGGACGCGCCTAAATAAGACCTAAGATATAGAAGTTATATATATATAATAATATTATAAATATATATATAATTATACTTAATATAATAATTAATAATTTAATATATATTATATTACTATAAATATTACTTTAAAACCTTAATTATAAAATAATAACTACTATAACTACTCTTTACTTATATAAGTATAGCAACTAGATCTTTTAAATTAACTTCTTATATATAAAAATATTTAGCTTTAAGCTATAGAATAGCATTAGTCTATATATTACTATTCTAAATATAAATAGTATACTTTAATACTACTCTAAGAATAAAGTTATAAAGCTAATTATTTTAAATATCTCAAACTACTTTATAAATAGCGGGAGAAATAGTATATTAATTATACTATTATATAATAATATAACTACTACAGAAAATCGTCTTGGTTATCTGTTGAATGGCAAAGCTGCGCTCAGACCGTTGTGTGAGGACATGGGCGCCAAGCCGGCGTGCGCGCCACCAGATCTTTGTCTTTAGATTCAGATGCCCGCCCGCGGCGGCCCTCCACGTCGCCGCGGCTCGGTTGTGTCTCGTTACTCGTTATTAGATCGATAGACATTCGTTAGCCCTATCTGGAACCGTCGTGACTTTGTCGGACCTCTCATGTGTCACGACCCTACATCGCGTCTGCGATGGACAGTGTGCTAGGCGCGCCAACAAACAGGGCAGGCCATGCGGCATTTCTCAAAGGATGTCTGTCCCTCTTACGTCTGTAGAGTTCGTCTAATGATGTTGACAAGCAGCTCGGGTACGGCAGCAAGCAGTCCCTTGTGAACAAGAGCTGACGGCTGATGATGAACTAAACTTTCTCGACAAGCCCACACGTGCGGCGGCTTGCGCCCGTCAGTGCGCCTGCGAACACTAACCTGCGAGTCAACGGCGTGTGGTAAGGGGCCGCTGCCACTTGCCGGGGCGATCAACACCAGGGCCGCAGCGGCCGTGCTGAATCAACAATGACAACTTCGACCATCGGCCCATCACTTGAAGATTACCCACTCAAGGGCATGGGATGCATCAGGGGGGACGATTCGACCTCAAATCCACCGACCAATCCAGCATGGCTGCCGACGATGAGCGGCATGAAAAGAAAATGGTGCATTTCTGAATTGAGGAACAGAGTCCTGATGAGAACGGGGATCACTGTCTCAAAGGAGCCTGCTGTGCCGGAAACTTGCCTGGAAAAGGCTTAGAAAATGGTGGAGGCTGGGCTAATTCGTTCAGGGTCGGAGAAATGTGGATAATCGAGCAGGGAGCGGCCCTCTTCGGTAAAGACGGTTTGCGACCATGACGAGGTCCGGACGAGATGCTTAGCCAAGAACATTAGGGAGTCTTGCGCCATTCTCGTGTTCCGTCTCCATTCTCCCCCTGAGTCCCCTGAATTTGTTTCTTGCTTGTTTGGCTGGGAACTCGGTGTGATGGCGTGTATGAGCCGACTGCCGCGAGCCAAGGCCCTTGAAGTGCTCATTTCCTCCCCCGCTGCCCCTGGGTCTGTGTCCTTCACGTTGCTCTTTGTCGATCCAACAGAATCCCATGGCGGTGGCTTGTTGGTCGTCGTCTCCAGGCTCCATGCTGTTGGAGCGACCCAGCTCGGAGAATTGATGGCCTTGGAATTCTTGAGTCGTTGGGTTGCACTATGGAAATCCTCGACGTGAAGAGCCGATCGCTTGGGACCAACATTTTGTGCCTCACGGCCGTGCATACGATTCGATACCCAGCAGAGGATGTCTCAGCAGCGGGCTTTCCAACTAGTTATGCCTTTCAGGGCCATCGTGGGTGGTCGTGGTTGTGCTGGAGCTTTGCTAGTTGTGAACATCCAAAGTGACGTTTTGCTCAATAGACTGGTCCAAGTTGGCAAGCGTTGTGATCGCGTCGTTGTGCCTCGCGGAACCAGGTCGTAAAGGGGGTGGGGGGTCCTTCTCCAGTTGGAGGGGTATAGTGCCCAGAACATATATCTCTTAGACGACCGCATATCGCCATGGGTAGGAAAAGTGATAATCTCGGTCTGCAGCCCATAAACGTGAGCTGCGAGTTGCGGTTTCCTAGAAACACTGAACCCCTGTGTGGAAATAGAGAAGAATGGCGAACTAATCACGTATTGCTGGCCCAAACAGTGATTGACCCCTTGACTGCAGGGCACGATTCAGAGGTCGGTGATGGCCGAGTGGTTGATTGAGGCTGCTGATGGTAGAGCTGTTTATCTGATGTAAGTTCGTGGTTCCCATGCCTACACAGCCCAGTTGAGCCCTGTCAAGTGTTTCGATCTCGAAACACAGACCAACACCAAATCAGTACTTGATCGAGGAGTGTTGAAACAGTCTCCCATCAAGTGCCGTGCTCCAATGGATCTCTCCACCTAGGAAAGATGACGAGAATCTGGGCGACGGTCGGCAGAAGGTCGAAAGCTCCCTTCGAGGACCAATCATGGAGGCATGAAGCAGCCACAGGAGTAAGGCGCGACAGGGCCATGAGGACGTTAGGGGTGTCCGAGTGGGTCGGCAGGGACCGGGCCTGGTCCGACAAGCGGCAAGCCCATCTGCAAAAGCAACACGTCGAGGAGAGAGGCGACGGGCCCCGTGCCCGCGCGATCTCACAGAAAATTCGCCGCGAGCCCCCTTGGGCCCCTGGACCGTTACATCTAGCAAGGGATACTTCCACCGCGAACATTGGTCTGTGACGAAGCCTGCGACTACAACGGAGACGCTCTTTAGGTGAGGCGCGTCAAGAATAGCGCCAAATCGAACCAATTCCACACGAGGCCCGTGGAGCGCGAGTGAAGTTCGAGGCCCGTAAAGTCTGGGAAGAGGAGGGGAAAATAGAGCTCAGCCTCTGGAAACCCTGAATTCTAAAGGTGGGCACGCGGGTAGTTGGTTGGCAGCGGTAATTTAGGGTACTGAAGTAGCGTTCACACCGTAAAGTAGATTTCGGTGGTGTCCATCTAGACGCTCCCGTCGTGGCGGTATACAACGGTGATCGACCTGGTAGCCGCGCCGCCGGGGATTGCCAGTCAAACACGATTCCAGCGGAGGGGACTCGTACGACAATCAATTAGCGGGAGCCCCGGTCATTGCCTATCCGGTGGACTCTTCGGTAGCGGAAATTTGAGAGGCGTCTCCTTTCCGGACAGGTGTGATAGCCCGAAGCAATGTGGCTGATTGCAATGCACGCACGTTGCTCTCAGTCTCTTTGTGACGTGGGGATATCCCACCGGGGGCGTTTTGCTCGGTATCGGAAAAGCATCGGTCGAACAGAGGGGCACGTATCATCAATACTGACCGGTTAATCCAGAAAGTCCTCCACGGCGGAGTTCTAGGCCCCATCAGTGGGCACTTCGAATGTGAGGTATTTGACCGAGTGCCGCACACAAAGTACGGATGGACCATCGAAAGCCAGCCCTTCTGCCAGTCTGGAGGTGCGGTCTGTGAAGGTACGCAGTAAGGTGGTCTGAAGTTGACGTGGTTCCTGTGTCGTGCTAGTTGACAGTGCGTCTATTAGCGCTGTCACTTGCATGCGTAGCTTAACGGTTCGGATTGTCAGTGCACAGCATAGACGAGGTGTGTCCACACGGACTGACACCTGCTGTCAGGTACTGTTAGTCGTCGAGGCGCCTGAAGGGCCTTCCATCTCGCTCGTGCGCCGGGGGCCCAAGTCGAACTGTTGAGTTGGCGAGGGAGCTCCTGGCTTGTGATATGGGGAACAGGTTAGCAGGATGAGGCAAAAAAAAAAAAAAAAAGACAGCAACTCGCAAGGACATGGGATGAGGGTGACAGTTACCGTTGCTGCGGCAAAGCAAGTAAGCCAAGACAAGCTTCCTTAAGGTTTGTGTAAGGCAAGGCAAGGTAAATGTAAGACGGAGCAAGCATGCATGGGACGGCAAGTCGAAGTGAGGTAAGCTTGATTTGCGTTGAGAGATGGTGATGGTGCCCCTCCCCTTTTTTTTCTCTCTTTTTTTCCCTTTTTTTTGGGCTTGGTTGCTCCTCTGGACTGGGCTCTGTTGTAGGAATTGGCAGGCAAAGACGGAAGGAAGGGCAGGGAGTGTGCTGAGGAGCTAGGAAGAAGGAGCCGAATGCAACGGCGCTGGCGAGAGTCGCGATAAACTTTGTTTTTGGGGCGACCAAACAGAGGAGACGGCGTACCTGAGAAGGAAACAATGGCGTTTGTCGCCTCGATCCTTTGTGGAAAGAGGCGTTGTGGGGGACGTGTAGAAGTCGACGGTATGTGCCCGCGATGAGGTGACACTCACTGGGCCTAGGTAGCTTGGGTTCCAGTCGACGAGGGTTACTATGTATGGTACGGGCGACTGGGGGTCTGCGTACCGTCTTCGCTCTCCTCATAATGTTGATGTCGATGGGGGTATAGTAAGGGAAAGGTAGGTAGGTGCCTTGGACTTTGCACGAATAGGAAACACAGAGAAGACGGACGGAGAGGAGCCACTGGGAGAACGGAGCTGCAGCTTTGATACGATACTACGGTACCGGTACCTTTCTTACAGCAGTAAAGCAGTCCGACGACAACCTACTGTTGTACCTTACCAACCCCTCCAAAAAAAACAAAAAACAAAAAAGGGAGAAAAAAACGTGCGAGTGGACAGCCATTAGTGGGTTCCACGACAACTTTCATCCACCAGCACAACCAAGTCCACAATGAGAACAGGATCATGGCGGATCATGACATGTTCCTTGAATGTCTGAGAGCACGAGCCATGGGCCGTGAGCCATGCCGCAGTGGGCTTCGAATCGACTTACAAGGGACGCCTGTGGACGACGAGACGAGACAAGACCAGACGAGACGAGTTGCTTGAGAAAAGAAGACCAAGACGAGGAGCATCAGCCAGGACACTAGTAGGACCCGCGTGCTGGCTGTACTAAGGTATTAAGTTGAGGTTATGAGCACCTTCCTTGCCTTTAGGGAAAAGGACGTACTTGCCTGGGCAGAATTATTACTGGCAGAAAAGCAGGAGAAAGTGGGAGGTGGAGCCGGGTGAAAGCGGTGCTGAATGGCTGGTTTGACGACGGGATTGAATCAGTCCCCCAGCTCCTGAGGCAACTTAGCATGGCTAAGTCTGTCTGGCATTATTTTGAGTTTTCCACTAGTCCGTAAGAAGCAGTATTGGCTCTGCGCCCCGTGAAGGGACACTGTATTTCTCCAGCGATAGCTGCACCAAGTCCACCTGCTGAGCGTGCGTGACGGGGACATGGCCCTGAACATGGGCAGCGAAGCGCTGCTGGAGTCGCCGGGGGCCGCTGGGTTAGGCACTGGAAATGCGCGCCCCGGAGCAGGAAACTTGGTCTCTGCTCTGGAGACAGAGACGCGGGGCACCTGTTCATGGCCTGTCGCTTGTCCTGGGTAAGGGTCGGTGAAGTTCGAGTGTGGCATCGTTGAAGTAGCGGGGGTGTTAATGTGAACGGGGAACGAGGGCACGAGGCGGCAATCCGGTCCTTGATGTGGTGGTGTGGATGGGGAATGCCATCAACGGGGCCCTGGAATGAATGGGAAACTGGAAGGCGCTCAGGACCTAGTTTTGGACCATCTTCCTCCGGTCGCCGGGGCGGTGCTTCCATCTTTGGCCCGTACTTTCTCCCGACAACCCGATACTGCGACTTCCATTGACTAAGGTACCTACCTATCTGGACGTGATTACCTCTAGGTTGAAACGAGAAGGCAAAAACACAAGCGAGAGAAAGAGCCCCGTGAGCCGTAGTGGAAGAGCAACCCACCTTAACGCACCTCAGGTACCTTAGGTATCTTGCTTTGCCTTTCTTATCTACCTTACCTACCTAACTACCTGAGGTAAGATCTGTAATAGACAGCAGGACGCAAGAAGCACCTCGCCGACTGGCAAGTCTGTCTCGGGAAATAGCAGGTGTCATCAGATTACTTCCCAAGAGCTCTTGGTCTGTATCTCACACGTACTATTGCTCTTGCTCTTTCCTACACCATGCGATGGGTGGCACTTGCACTCTGAGATGGCTCTTGCTCTTGCCCCTTCCTGGAGGCTGGGCCTGCTCCGGACACGTTCCGTGCCTTCATACCTTGACCTTGCTCAGACGAGATCATCAGCCTAAGGTAAGGTAGTTTTCCTTTCTCATCAAGATTTCCGTTTTGCTCCGGAAACTCGACTGTCTGCTGCTTTACCTCATTCATTTTTTTCTCCTACTGCTGCGCAAGCCTCGTTCGTATGCGAATATTAGTGAGGGGGGCAACGAACGGCTCGTCTTCCCCGAAGCTTGTCATTTGTTCCTTGTCGATTGACTGAGGCGCTGCAAGGTATAGCTGCCTTACTTTGTCTAAAGGCCCGACTGTTAATAGCGATTTCCTTGGAACAGGAAATTTGTTATCGATAGTTGCCAATCGCTACTCCGTAACTCATTAACATTCCATCTGTAAAGCATCCATGGGATCCAACACCTTATCAGATTATGAACCAGCCTGCGTACAGACTACAGGGTCTATTTTTGTATGCAGTTGCATACCGACCAAATCATTTAATACGCTTCACACTTCAAAGTTCAACACCTCAAATATGTCCGCTCGAGTACGTAAGCCGTCCGGGCCTCTCGTGTCCGCTTTTTTCCACGTCAACTCGGACTACGCTCCGATCGCATCTCCCGCATCACCCTGCAGGCAATCGCAAAGGTCGGCCTGCTGCCCGTCCTTCGGCATACGTCGACTTCCTCGCAGATGCGCATCTGATGATGATGCTCGGCCAGAGCTTTCAGTTGCTAGGCCCATGTGGTCACCGCTTCGGCCTGACCCCAAACTTGTCACGCCCTCTGACGCTTCTCGACGGCCATATTCGGCCGCCGCTGCAGCCGTGGCCCCAAGCTTCTGCAGCTATAGTCCTGCAGCTACTATCTACTGCATCCCCTCTGCATGCAGCCGGCCGTGATCCCCCTCCCCCAAGTATCAAGAAAAACCACGGCGAATGGCGAATAAAGCGCTTCGAAGGACATTTTCAACGGCCGAGCTCCACATCGAGGGCATCGCCGTAGATGCCGTCCCAGCAGACGCACCACACACTAAGGTAGAAGGAAGGCGAGGCGGGGCGAGGCAAAGGCGTGGTGAGGTAGCTTAGAGGCGGTCGCCCGCCGTCATCCGTCGTCTCCCACCACCACCACGTCCACTACGTCCATTACCTACCCGTCCCATGTCGGTACATCGAGCAGTTCAGGTACCTTGCACACCCGTCCAGACGCCTACGAATAAGAACCTGGAATGGCTTGTCTCAACTCGTGCTGCCAATGCTCCTGCCTTTGCGGCTTGCGTCTGCTGCCACTGCTTGTTGCTCCTGTGCTACTACGCTGCGTGCAAAACGACCTTGACTACTACTAGGACCTCGACCTGGAGCTTCACTCGGAAGTCAATGCTGCTGTTCCCCGGGTCCAATTGCGTCGTGAGACTGCTCTCATGTCAGAACAACCGGGACAATGCTGACTGGACAGAGAAAGGCTTGTTGTGGCCTCGTGTGTGGACGAAGTACGTATTCATAATCGACGGCTCTAATTCAGGCTGTCTGTGTAGTCTCGCCTCGTCCCGTCTCGTCCCTCCCGTGCCTCAGTTGCGCAGGACCATCATGTAAGGTCCTCTGCTCGGCAAGCGGTAAGGCACGGTCAACTTCGCGGCAGCTACCTTAACTTACTGCAAAACGGAGCTCAAGCCAAGATTACGTGTTTCTCCATTTTTTGTGTTGATGAGACGGGTTGCCTCTTTTTTTAATCGCGTTTCCAAGGGACCCCTTTCCTCGCTTGAGGGCCTGGAGACGTCTGAGCACCTGAGGTCGGTAGAAGTAGCTCAGAGCTCCCGTCACCTGCCGCAAGGGGACTCAAAGGGAAAGTAAAGGCCGAAGAAACTGTTCAAGACATAGGCAGTAGAGGTTGAAGGAGCAATGTCGGATATTCTTCTGCGCACGACCCTTTAGAGGTTCAAAGCCAGGAAGGTGCGAATATCAGACCCGTCGCCGAACATGGGGGAATCTGTACGGGGTACGGAGATGGAAGGCAGGTCGATGGAGAAGTACGCAGTACCTTGCTTGGGGGCCTTGGCTGCACCGCGCCAGCACGATGCCAGAGATGTGTTGCGACTGGTTCGTGGGATTCCGGACGCACCTCGACTTGCGTGTGGGTTGCGCGCCGTAGCGCAGTGCATCTGCTGGGCATCTGCGGTCTTGTCCTGCGCGGGCGCGGCGGCGGAACCACCATGGAGAGGAGCTGGAGGAGAAGGGAGGAAGAGGCAGTGGACGGCGGCAGGTTCAGGTACCTCTGGCAGTCCTGGCTCCTTCCAGGTCCTGCCTCTTGTTGACCTCGACCTCGTCGAATCCTCATCCAATTCCCTGTCCATAAAGCCGGGTACGTACCTTACTGACTTCGACTCTCCACTTGTGCCCCTCCGCCCCCTCCCCGGTGTGGACTGTGACCGTGGACCGTCACAAAGTCCGGCCCATCATCTGCCATGATGAGGACCGGCCCTCTTTCCCTGCGCTTTTTGCGGACCCCTGATCCGGGTGCGGGCACAGACTCTTAGCTTCCCCTTCAGGAAAAACTTCAACGAACATCCAGCCTGGAAGACTCCCGCATTTGTGCCTTGGGGGCGGGGGGTTCCTTTTTTCCCCCCTTCGCCTTCCTGTGTCCCTATCACATTCTGTCATTGCTGCTTTGTGCTTCTACCTCCCTAGGGCGTTATCTCCTGAGGCCTGTCTTGTTTGCATTGCATGCTATTTGCGCACACTGCCACTTCTCTCCGGGGGATTTTCGCACTGAGCACAAGACAAGACGTCCTTAGGGGCCGGTGTTGTCTCCAGGTACGGAAGCGGACGACGTTCAACCTTGAACCGTCACCTGTCGTTGACAGTAACACAATCCGCGCAAGAGCCGGACACGAGGGGAAAGGAGGAGCCAGGAGATTGCGCCTGTCCCATAGGGTCACTAGCGCACAAATGTATGTAAGTCATAACGGATCTCCATATGAGTCTAATCATGCGCAGTGAGGCCTTGAAAGACGCAACCGCCAGCATCGCGAGCCGCGAGTCGTGGAAGCGCATATTCAATACCGGATGCCTACCCATCTTGACCGACCGACCGCCTCTATTACCTTCCCTTCCCAGCCCAACAAATGGGACGCAGGACCCTTTTGGTTCGGGGTTTCCATCCACACCTCGTGACCCGTGAGGGATTATCCATCTCTTTGCACTCTGTCATTCTCTCGCCAACCGTCAGAGGGCACATAGTTGGCCCTCCTCGCGACCGGCTCATCAACTGGCATGCGCTTGCAATCGCGCGTGGGGAGTCATGACATTTGACGGCAGTGACCGAACAACAAGAAAAACCAAGCTGCGACTACGCCTGAATGCTTGAACGAACCGCGCCGTTGCCAGCAGCCTTGCTTTTCCAAATCCAACGCCCCTCCCACAACGGGATCACCCCCTCCTTCGCCGTTCTTCGGCGAGTGCAGCTTCTAAAAAAGAGAGACATTGCCTTCTGTCTGACCAGCTCGCAGGCCAGCAGAAGCCTCAGTCAGGCGCCTGTGTCTATTATATTAACCGTCTCCTAATATTGCCTGCCCACTCCACCATATCCGGGCAGGGATGATTCAACTGGATATGTGCCCCAAGCGAGTTTAACTCGGCCCCTGGCCTGCTGCTATCAATCTCGTGAACCGATTCTCTTCCCCCCGCCCCTCCTCCCCTCCCACACCCCCCGGTTCACACGCCTTTCCCTTTTCTGCCCTTCATCGGCGTCTCTGCCCAACGGTCTTCTAGAAAATTTGCGGGCCACTGGCCTACGAGAGCCGTCGGAGGATTCTCTGTCTAGTCTTCCTCATCGGCCTACTCCCTCTTCGGCCCCTGGGGTTTTCCGCCATGGGTCATCCATTGGCCAGGACGAGGGAATTTGGAGTCCTTCCAGCCTGCGATTTCTCCTCAAGAGATGGCTCCCCGTGCCTCCGTACGATCCATGCCAGGTTCTTCTCCGTCCCTCCATCTCGACGGAGCTACTTACCAAGTTACCGCACATGCCACCCGGCTCACCAGGTTCAGTAGTGCCAACCCTGAAGGCTTGCTGTCGGGGTGTCTTATATGAGTGTGAGTCTGGATGTGTGTGCGGGTGAAGAGAGGGAGTGTGAGAGCGCAGATAGTAGGCGTCCTTGTCCAACTGGGGCTACTTGACCCGCGTGGCGTGTCTTCTCTATGAATGTGTCTGGCTATTTATTGCTATGTATAGGTGCGAGTGCGGGCTACTATGTGAGTAGACAACTTCTTAGGATGGCGTCAACGAACAGGCGTTAAGATATGCGCTTCTCTACATCCCGGAGCCACGTCCTGTTCACCCGCTCTCGACTTGTGATTATTGACATGTATGCAATTTCATAACCCAGACAAAGCTCCTGCAACAGCTGCCGAGATGCCTGGACCTGGTATCCCGAGCTGTGCTCGTTTGCTCTTATCAAACCGTTTCAGTGCCGTCCCTCGTCCTGACCATCACTTGTCTCCTCGCCAGTCCCCCCTTCCCCATAGCGCCGCCTTCTAAGAAGGGTATTTCCCTAAACCTGGTCGCCGCTTTGCAGGGCCCATCCATACCCCCATCGTTGCAGCTCCATTGCGTGCCTTGTTCTTCCGCTCACCAGATCGCCCGCTGCTCCCCTTCTCCTTCCCAGTATGGTTGCATGCACTGACCGTCGTCGACCAAGAAACCCGCCGTTACGTTGTACTGGTGACCTCTCGCTGGTCTTTGCCGCTGAAGAAGAGACACTCACACACGCACGCAAGTCGACAACAAGCCGGTGCCAGCATACTTAGTTAGGAGTATTATTCCCATCGAAAGACATCGACTCCCGTTGTCTGCCGTGCTCGAGTCGTCCCCCCCCCCCCCTTCGACTCGACTCGACTCGATACAAACTCGACCTTGGCTGGCCTCCCCCAGCCCTGCCCCATCCAGCATCCACCCCAGGACAGTGCCGAAGATTCTCATCAGACACCCCCTCCAACATATACAAGTATACATCTGTCCCTGCAACCTTAAACATGACCTTTGTCCGTTGAACCTCAACTTCACCTTTTGCATCTCCCATCTTTTCGAGTCTTCGCCCATCACTCCTTGACAGCAAACAAAAGGCCAACCACATCGCCTATCGTCCGCGGCTTGCCCTTGGTCATCACGGCTTACAAGCTCCATCTTATGCCTTGCTGATCGCCCGACCAGCAAGGAAACTACACAACTTTTGTGGAGGAGAGGCGCGCTTGGGTCTGGGACAGGACTGCGGCGCTCCGGAAAGGCATGCTCTAATGTCAACCACGGTCACCTACCCCGTCATGGCAGAGTTGAAAGAGTCGGCGCACTCCAGTCTTTGGTCCAACTATGGGAGTCCTGTCCAAATGTCGTCTCGATTCAACAACAGCCTGGATTCCGGCCTCGGAGGCCATTCCGCCAACTCGCCACATGCGGGACGCCCAAGAAGCCATCACCCCAGCGTAGACCACGGCTCTTACCCGTACGGTCGTTACCCTCAGGACGAGTCGGATGCCTACGATAGACACGCGCATCCCAGCTTGACCTCCCACCACAGCTTTCCCAACCTGAAGAGGCCGTACTCTCAGACCGAGCAGCCTCCGTACCAGGAGATTGTGCAGGATCTGAGGGACGATGGATCCAAGTTGACGGTCAACCATGACCACAAGCTGCTGTCGTTCAAACGAGTGCAGGACAAGCACACCATTGTCGACCAGCATGGCCGCATGCAGCAGCTGGAGCTGTCCGCTCAGCTTCACGGCATGTTTTTTCTGTCTGAGATGCCGACCAACACCAACGACGGCACCATACTCCAGCCCGAACTTACCTGCTACCGACGAAACCTCTTCCAGATCAGCGGTTCTCTGATTACCCCGCGTGGCCAACTCTCGGTAGTCACCGAGACTGGCGAGACGGTCCCCGTCAATACTACCGAAGTGACTATCTCTGCCATCGAGTCGGTTGACGGTCACCCGGTCCGTTTGATCGTTATTCCCTGGAAGACGCCCCCACCGAACTCCCCCGAAGTCACGCAAGGTCCCGACCAGGAGCCAGCATCGCTCCCTTTAATCCCTTTCCAAGACGACGGCTCGGAGGCTGATGGAGAGTACGCTGTGTACCCCATCGGCTGGCGCCGGTTGCAGTTCAGAATGTGAGTATTTCCAGTGCACTTGCGACAACGGTCCCTCACTAATTTCCCAAAAGCGCCACGGCGAACAACGGTAGAAGGAAGGAGCTTCAGCAGCATTTTGTGCTCCATCTCAAGGTTGTGGGCACGCTGGCCAACGGAAACAAGGTCGTCCTGACCGAGTCGACAACCGCTCCAATCGTGGTACGTGGCCGCAGCCCTCGGAACTTCCAGGCTAGGAAGGAGATTCCTCTCTTGGGATCCAGCGCTGGCTCGAGGGGTCAGGCTTTGGTAGAGACAGGTTTGGGTATCGTGGCAGGACCATTGGCAGTCAAGCCGCAAGATGCCAAGGCAAGAGGATTGGACATGCAGATGCCTCGCTCTGCATTCACTTTCAACGCAGGAGGCCCCAAGATGCCAGGTGCCCCAATGGGAGCCATGAGATCAAAGTAAGCAACACCAGTCAGCTTTTGGTTGCATCATTCCATCACTCTTATGGAATCAACGCCATTCCGCCGATCCAACACCTGAAAGAACTGGACTGACCTTCCACAGCTCTTATCCCAACTGGAGTTCTACCAACCCCATGTCGCATCTACCCCCAGCCGGCTCGGGAGGTTATCCCGCGACTTCCATGGCGGGAGACCCTTACCACAAGGTTCCTCTGGCTGGCGGATCCAGCTTCAGCGCCGAGCCTCAGGACATGCCTCTGCAGACATCGATGCCACAAGTCCCGCTATCGTTGGTAGCAAACGACCAGCAACAACCTCCTATCAGGACCCAATATGCCTACGTACAGAGCACAACTGCTCCGCCACCTCTGTCTGTGTCCACGACCGCCATGGCTGGCCCGGACAGCGCGCTTAACGTACCCAGGTACGTCGACAACCCGAGGCCGACCAAGAGCCCGAGGCACGCAAGCCAGCCTTCGATCCACAGCACCGGGTCTCTCGCTCACAACGACGCGTCTCCTGAGTATCGTTACGGCTCCTACGGAGCGGTGGGCAGCAATGCCAGTGAAATCGCGCCTCCTGCCTACAAACAAGAGTCTTCACACGCGGGCCCTGGTCGGGACTACTATCCTCCATCGAGCTCGTGGACAACAACTGCCGGCGAGTCTGCCTCAACAGTCGCCTACACCAGTGGCGAGAGCAGGCCGTATTTTGCGGATCAGTACGCCAGCGGAGGCTCTGCGCCGGCTCCCAAGCCGGAGCACGCCCCTGCCCCTCCAGCTCCCGGATCATATAGCAGCGCACACCGGGGTTCCTTCGATGGCATGAACCACTATTCCTGGAATACTAATTAGCTGCATACTTAATCGTGTGGCGGCTGGGCTACGCCACTGTCTTGCACTTCTGAGGAACCATAATAAGTCCAGGGTCGATCGTGACCGAGCCGAGGGAAGCACACCTTCGGGCCTGGGCTGTATCCCACCTGGCACATCAACCCTGCTCGTGTATCACTATATCTTCGATTCGAGGCCAGAAGAGCGATTGCAGTTCGGATTTGATTTTGAATTTTATCGAGTCGATGGGAGGATTCATTTCTTGAGCCGTGTCGAGGCCGGTGATTCCCATCCCGGGACGCCGTCGTTCATGACGGTGATCTCCCCACGCAAATCGACACGGGCAGGATGTTTTGTATGTTTCATGACAGATCGGAACCGAGCATAATTTGGGTAGGCGCAGCAACGAAATGGTCGAGATCGGCGTCAAGAGACGGGCATTGTCTGGTGGTTGAGCATTTCGATACCACACGGAGGATAGCATTGACGTCGAATGCTCTGGCCGGACGCTTCTATCACCGGCTCCGGGCCATGCTGCGACATTGGGAAGGCGGGTTTACATAACGATATGTATGGTATTTTTTCTTTCCCTTATTTTGGGTTCGAGCTCCGGGTATCAGGCAAATAAGGCAATGAGAGGCATTGTGGTCTTCATCTAGCATCTCTTGGTCCTGGAATAGGCGGGTTTTTGTGGTGTCGGGAAAAAGAGGAAAGGCCTTCCGGACGGTGCGGGAAAACCTCGACTCGGGTTCGGCCCTGAGAATCAGACGACGTCCGGTTTGAGACGGCTCTTGGCAATGAGGCTCATCCCGCTCCCGCTTTAAGGTTCTGCCATCCGAGCGCCATGGATGGGCGAGAGTTCAGCTGATTTGGCAACTCGGCCGGAAGAAACGGTATGTGTGGTGTTTGTTGGCCGTTTGCGAGGGAGGGTTGGCTCAGCTTGTTTTTCTGTTTTTCTTGGTTCAACGTCCACACAAACCCGTGTGCGACAACAATATTTGGCGTGCGCAAATTTAGGAATATCGGCTGAAGCTGCGTTTCTTTTCTCCCCACCCCCCAAGAAGGAATAGTGCGGAGGAAAAAGAGGCATAAGAAGGGCTTCTTGAAAGGTAGTCGGAGACAGATAAGAAACATGGCCCGAAAACGAGCAAAGCAATGAATCAGCATATACCATTTCCGGCCCCAAACCCACACGATAATTTCGAAATTGAGAAAACGGAAAGGAAGTGACCTCGTATCAGGGGGACGACGATCGTGTTGTACGTGAAGAGGGTCCGGATACGGGAAATACGGGTTTCTAATTATCACTTTTGGTCTGTTGGTACACAAGCAAGTCATCATTGTTCCTTGCCTGTCTTACCGTCTGGTTCTCCTTTTGGATGAGTATCAGCAGGCTGGGCTCTCTCTTATTTACTAGCCCGAGTCAACGCCGCTCCGTCGGGCGTTTGCCATTTCCCACCGTTGGTTCTCACTCATACACACCCACACACACACACGCCTGAGGAAATCTCATCTCATCACTTCACAGCGTTACCTTACTACCTTACTACATGTGCCATGCCATGTGTGCGTCTCCTGGGGCCGCCCATCATTCCTTCCGCTTTTCCAGTAGTATGGTTGGGCTAGCTAGCGTTGGCGTCGTTGGCGCCGCCGGTGCGGTGCGGTGCGGTGCGAAGCGGTGCGGTGCGGCGTTGGCGGGGTGGTGGGATTGGGATGGGTGTGGACTGACGATCACCTGCCATTCGCCCTTGTCTTGCTTTTCTCCCTTGCATGGAGGTAAGAGTGGAGGAGGGTAAGCCTCTCAGTGAACCGCGCAAGTAGATGGATGTCGTTCGTTGGCTCGGAGTTGATGAATCCTTCCTTGGGCTTGGAGAACTCCCTTCTCGACTTCCGTTTCGAGAGCACTTTGGTGACTGGTGTGGGGTGAATAGGTTGGTTGCAGTCGTTTGTGGGTGCAGGATGGATGATGTTCTTTCGTTGCGACCACCGTTGCATCGGATGCGGGCACTCATTCCGTGTACCTTTTTTTTCCCCCCCTCGCCTGCATCAAGGAAATCCAGCTGGATCGGAACATTGGGTTCGGGCCCGAGGGAACGGTACTAGTCCATAATTTTTTGTTTTTGGGTAATTCGTTGGTGATGATCCCCCTCCCCCGACATCTGGCACTACAACCTGAACCCCTTGCCGCCCAACACCACCACCCAAGACGCCTCATCTACAAGGGGTCCTGGGTAAGAACGAATGAACCAACACGAACGACCAGCCACGCCCACGTAACCGGTGTGTTGGGACATTCCGTGATGGATCGATCAACGAGCTGCCGGTTGGTAAAGTATCCGAGACCCCTCCCCCCGACGCCCCTCACTTCTCTCGGGAGTAACACGCTTTCATGCACCAACACGCTCTCACCTCACACCCCTCCCCTGATGGCTTGGCCGGCCACCCGGGAGGATGGACCGGGGAGGATGGAGAGGGCGGAATATGCGGGCTGGCTGGTTGTTTGACTGTGAGACGTTTTACAAGAAAACGAATATGTGGTTTGCAGCCACGGTCTTGTTTTTACTTCTTTGGGCAAAAGGTTACAAGTGCAAACTCTGGTAATTGGTTTGACGTGTTTCTGAGTGGAAGGAAGCGTTTGAACTTCCGGGCGCGTGTTTTATGCGCATGCTCAAGGTGCACAATCCTCGGAGTGAGGTGCTGTGCGCGACAACTATGATGAAAACATCCTGACTTGCTTTACCTGGGTTGCGGACTATTGTCTTGTTAGTTTTTGTTGGTCAAAGTGAAGTGGGCTAATCGCACCATCGCCGCTCCCTTGGAATGCCATAATAGTACATTGCTACGGTCTTGGCAGGTAGCCGGGGGCGATAAGATAAGCCAAAGTGCGCAGCTTTCCCAGACCGGAATTCTTAATTCCACATTATTCCCGCAAGGCCATCAAGGATCCCGCCGCGAACCGCACGCAGAAGTTTACCCGCAAATATCGACAGCTTCAGCCCGCACAGAGGTCTAACGCGACGATTGAAAACCGAAAAGGGCCAGGCTGCGACGGACAAAGTCTCAGGCGCGTCCCGCACTACTCGATTGGCAATTGAAGTCATCACACAGGGCTTTTGGAGAGACAATGTTCGAGCTGCCCGACGCAAAGCGGTGCGTTGCGTCAACATTGGGCAATCTTCCCCCAACCCACATATTGCGAAACTGACGGAGGAGACGATAACAGGGTGAGGAGGGAAGACCTCGCATCCGACTCGGAAGATGAGGCGCCTCGCCGCGACGAAGGGCAAGACGCGGAGCTGCTCGCGAAACTGCACGCTCGCATGGCGGGTATGCTAGACCTGAGCAGCCTCGAACAACCCGCGCCGCCGACGACCACCGAGAAGACGAAGCACGCTGCTACAGAAACGAAGGCTACCTCGGATGATGATGACGAAGAGGAGGCGCCCGGGGACAAGGATGAGGAGATGGGCGATGCTGCGGCCGAGCCTGAGGAATTCGAGTTCCGACTGTTTTCGACGGCGCCGGCGACCAAAATTGCGCTCGTGGACGAGGACGAGCTCGCGTTGCAGGGCGAGGGCGATATGATTCGCAAGAGGCCGCTATCGTACTACATCGCGGAGCCGACGCCCGAGACGCAGGCTGAGTTCGCGGAGTCTGCGGTGTCGGGGGAAGATGTGTTGGGAAGGGCGAGGCAGCGGTGGTGGGGGATGGAGATGCCCTGGCGCGTGACGAGTATCGTGATGGAGCCGAAGAAGGGGGTCAAAGGAAAGAATGACGGGGAGAGTGAGGAGGCCGCGAAGAGGAGGAGGCCTGGGAAGAAGAAGAGGATAGCGTTGAGGACGAAAGAAAGGGAGAAGAAGAAGAAGGCTGAGGAGGAGGAGAAGTCTAAGATAAGTAAGGAGGAGGCGTTGAAGGAGAAGAAGAAGAGGTTGAATCGTATCAAGAAGTTGAGGAAGAGGAAGAAGGAAAAGGAGGCGAAGCAGGGCGGTGGTGGTGATGCGGAGGATTCTGGGGATGACTCGGAGGGTGATGATGTGTAGGCGACAGATATTACAGGCCAAGGTGGCCGCTGAGGCGCCACGCTCTGGGAAGTGGGGAGGTGGTTTATGCGGCTATCTCGCTCACGAAATGTGTGAAAGGGGCTTGCAAAGGAATTGGAGCATGCTTCGAACGCCAGCCCATACATGTGCTACGAGTAAGGGAATGTACCAAGTCTGTCGTCAACGGTGTATTCGGTTGACTTCGAAGATTTCTCGCCCATGTTCCTATAGTAGTAGCTCTGTGCTGGATGTAGTGACTCATGATCTTCTCGGGATTGAAGATCTTAGCTCACGCTAGGTGAGGCTCTAGGAACCTTTGCCCCCCGTAATCACACATGCAACCGAAAACTCGAGTCGTTGGGTCTTTACGAAGGTTGTTCGATATTGAATTGTTTCAGTGTAACGAGCCCCCAACAAACCGGTGGGCCAAATTGGGAAATGTATCACAATACTCGGCAACTTCTCTCGAGTGTACTTGGAGATCGATAGCTTTGTTTCGGCGCTTGTTGTGGAGTGTTTTCGCTGATGATGTATTTGAATAAGTTCCCTCAGCCCCCGTTAAGAAGTTCTGCATTAGTACTCGAACGAGAGAACAAGATCGGAATAAACGGGAGTCATAGAACAAGATCAACGGGGAATGACGCAGACGCCGAGATCCCCCTGCTTCTATTAGAGAAAGTGAATGAGGGCACAGGAAGGAGACGGATCGATACCTCCAGCAACTTGCCTCACATTCTGTCAAGAAATTTGTTGGTTTACCAAATTCCTGGAGTTTTGTATGTTGTCCAAATGACAGTGGAAGACCTTATTCTGCATCATGTCGCGGGCCTATTGGGACTGCATCCACCTCTCCCGGCCAGCCTTTGACAGCAATCAGCAGACAGGTCAGCCTTTCTTGGGGGCCTTTGCCTGAGTTTTGGCTCCTTCCTACTTTTTCTGTTTCTTCCTCTTTTAGCCGAGCAGAAGGTGGCAGCAGAAAGAAAAACCTACTCTGGTTCTTATTTCTCTACCCTTAAAAACGTCAACCATCCTTGCTCATCACTCCCATCACGATGACGTCAAACAATGACAAGATGAAGGACCGCCAGCAGACCAAGAATTGCTCAAACTACCGTTCAACTGCGGGGAAAAACGAATTTGGAAACGACTCTCGCGAATCCCGCTCGACTGAGCCAGGCGTACAGTACCGCGACAGCTACGGCCGAGGCCGATCAACTGATCAAAGGAACACCACCGTGACGACTCTTGCGTTAACCGCTCTACTGAGCTTGGAGGCCCCGTATGAAGCAGTCTCGTTTCACTGAGCCCATACCAAGAAGGTTGGACCCTCTGAAAATGGGTTGGGAGGCTCAGCAGGCAATCACAAGCCTTCAGCGAAGTCGCTCTTGGTTGCGATCTTTTTGGTGGTCATGTCTGGGCTTCTGGGCTTCTGGGCCTTTGGACGCTATCGCAGATCTTTTCGAACGGTATGGGAACACCTTCAATGCACGTTATGTGACTTTTTGTTTCGTGCTTTCAAACAGCAAGCCTCCGACTGCCAATTGCGGAACAAATGCTGGCGAACGTCAAGAAAAAGGCTGTATACATTTCAAAGCCATCGTCTGTCGCCATGGAAACAGACACACTGCAATATCACTCCATCAGGGAGAAGTCGACTGCAGGAGATGATCGCCCGCCACGGAGCAGTGAGTACACACCGTCAGAGAGCAGAGACGATCCAAACCACTACCAAAGGCTTTACTATAGTGGCAGACCTCTCCCGACGAAAGGTTACACACCTAGAAGACACAACAGTGACGCTGATAATTTCTTTCTGCACAACAGGAGCATATCCTCACCGACACTTGCTCGAGGTGGAGACCGCAACGGCGGCGATGCTCGTGGAGGCAGGCAACGTGGCAGAAGCTAGGTACAATGACAGGTTAGATCCCCGGGCTAATCATGTCCAGTCATCGGAACGAACATCAAATTACCTGGAGCCGACAAAGGGTTTAAGCAAACGAATCTCCCGCAATAGCGGCACGAATCATCGATAGGTCTGGGAAGGCAGCATCACCCGCAACAGCGCGATGGCACTGCAAGTCGCAAATCAACAACGTCGTCAAGAGACTCGCATCGGCTGCGGAAGTCGAAACCGCCCCATGGAACGGCGAGGGCGTTCCGCTTTCCCAGATCGCCCCTGCAGTCAACGCCATGACTTTGACCACGTCCAATTCACCGTTATCGTGCTGAGAAAACCACAACTACCGGTGGTTTCCCTATGCGTTCACACTCACGTGAAGATTCCTCCCGTTCGAGAAACAGCACCGACTACCACCATCGTCAACAACTTCAAACCCATCGACCAGAAGCCATTTCGTTGGCATCAAAGTCGAAAACAGTCCGAGTGCGCTGGCCGCAGAGCCAGACAACAGGAGGAATCATGGGAACAGGTCTTGGTTTTCACAGATGCAAATTTCTAGCAGAGAGGCTGCAGCTCTCGCGGACAACCTGGAACGAAACATCAAGCGTGAAGAGAAAGACTTCATTGTTTGTAAGTGAAGGATGGGATGACATATGAGGGACATGAAATGTGAACGAATAGGGAACTTACCCGCCGACTGGCGTTGAACAACCGAATCGCTGATAAGCGACACGTAGACTAACTAGTGTAGGAAATTGATTTTGCTGACTGACAACAATCCGTTGTTCTTCTCAACTTGAATGGTGATGTTTAGCTTCTCGAGCTCGGCCTCTCTTCGTTTCGCCATGGTGAGACTGGCCCCGCGTAAGGGCTTGATAGTCCTGTTCTTGCTCGTTTCTCGACAGCTGAATTTGCTTGATCACGGCTCAGCTACTATTTTAAGCCAGGCTGGTTTCAAAACCTGTTTCCTGAAGACGAGGATCCTAGGGCTGCCTCCCGGATGAGAATGTAAAAGCAATTGACGCCCATGCTCTTATAATTTCTCGGCAAATGCCTTCTAGAGCAAAGGACAGACTCAGCCTTGGCGTCGCCCGTGGAGGTTCAGTGCACGGGAACGGGCAAGCAAGGCTGAGATTAACATATGGCGGATCATCAGAGGTTTATTTCCACACTTTCCGTGCCGAGACAGACAAATATAACAAGAAGAATATTCCACGCTCTATTAATATACTGAACCCAAAAGCCCAACCGGAATATAGTACACAGGAGTAGCCCTCAGCAAGTTTCTCTCCTTAACTCAAAGGTTCTTCCTCGCGCCCTGCGCCTGGAAAGCCGAAGAAATCTCGCCAGAGGCGACGTAGATGGCGTAGAAGGGAATAAAGACCCAGAGCATGTTGAAGAAGACGAGGTACACCCACAGGTACATGAAGTTGCTGGTGTCGAGGTTGATGTTGCCTGTCAACCACTCGGGGCAGAAAGTCATGAAGCCGCCGTACAGCTCCGCCGTCGCGATGATGATCATCCAGATATTGACCTTTGGGTCGCGCTTGGCGATGAGATAGCAGATCCAGGCGGCCATCGGGCCGGCGCCAAAGACGGTGAGCAGCTCGAGAGAGATGACGCCCTGTGTATGACAGGTTAGTAACATATTCTTCGCAGGGAGGAGGGGAAATGTGGGATTGACGTACGAGGTCTGCGCCGGCCCATCTCTTATCAGCACGGGCGTACACCATCCATAGCTGCGCAAAAGGGTTGCTGCCACCTGATTGAGCGCCGTAGATGCGGCCTGAGTATCCGAGAAAGTTGGCGGGGGTCGGGTGGTATCCGGAGAGATCGGCGTCGGGTATATCGGCGACGGGGATGTAGGAGAAGAAGCAGTGGTAGAGGAAACTACCCTCGAGGAAGAAGTGGATGAGGGCGTCGAAGGCGTGCCATATGAAGAGGATGCGGTAGCTTGTTAAGGTCGCGGGGTGAAGGACACGGCGGGAGACTGCGATGGCGATTGAGAGAAGGAAAACGGTCGCGGCAAGCGAGACGAGCGTCGTCTGGTCGAACAAATCGGGCGGGAGGGCAGTAGTGGCGGTCGACATTATGGGTGATTTGTTTCCGACGTGTCCGAGTTGATCGTTGCTGCTTCGGTCAAAGTCAAGGTGTCGACAAAGGTTTGAGGGGTCGTTGAGGCTCAGTCGACTCTTGGGCAATAGACGGTGTCGTGCAACAACGGGATTTCGGGACGTTGATGATCCGCTGTGGGGAAAACTTTGGAAGGCGCAATGGGAACAACTTCAACTACCTCGCCACAAAGCTAGTGGTCGCAATCTGATTAACATCAAGACGATATCAACCTCAGCTGAATGTGCCAGAAGTTTCCAACCTCGAGAATTAGGGGCGGATACTTTACCTTGGCAGGTAAGGATTTATCGTTCCTGCGTTAGTTAGCATGATGATTTGCTCCAGAGATCTAGATCTTTAATGTCAAGGAGTTCGATTTGGAATGGATCACATGATGCGAGTTACAAATTTCTGAGCAATGAAGTGGCATTAGGAGTAATCTAGGTGTGAAGAAAAAGACCCAGGTATCACTGCCTCATTGCTTTCCATGATCCGATTCCATTTCCCAAACGCCTTTCCATTGATATCCTCCCGCAGTATTTAGGGGTATCATCGAGGGAGGAGCGATTTAGTGCTTGGCAGACTCCTTGTGGACATCAGCCTTGGCCTCGTGGGAGGACTCGTCCATCTTGTCACCGACGGCATCCTTGGCGGCGGAGGCACTGGTCGAGAATTTAGTGAATGTCGATTTATTCGCAAACGAAGCTTAACTTACCGGCTGGTGAGGGAGGCATCGGAATCCTTGGCGACCTGCTTGTTCGTCTCCTTGGAAGCGGTGGCGCCGGCCTGCTGGACAGACTCGGAAACGTAGTTGGCGGCGTTCTTGATGGTATCCATTGTGATGTTTGTTTAGTTGATCGAAGATCGAAAGTTGCGGTTGACTGAAGTGTTTGTGTAATGGTTTGCTTGGTATGTGATGAGGAGAAAAGAAAACTCAGGACAGGTAGTGGGAAGAGGAGGTTTATATAATGGATGGAGAGCAGGTTTGATATTGAGAGGAAGGAAGGCACCCGCTGCCTTTGGCATCGTGGTTGCGTGGTTCCTTCCCGCCTGCAGTGAGGCGAGGGCGGTACACTACCTGCCCCGCTAATCTAGTAGGTGCCCGCCTTCGTGAGTTCAGACTGAAGCCAAGAAGGCAACTACTTGACGTATACTTCGGTTTAGGCGGGCGAATGCCACAATGGGAGGTACCTGCCCCCCTCCCCCTCGTTTGGTCCCTCTGCTCGTGCATGTCTCTCCCTGCGCGTGTCTTGCCTCCCGGGCTTGCCCAAGTGTGGCTGTAGCGCAGTTTCACCCCATCTGGCAAGGACGACGCTCAGGGTCTATCATGTGAACTGAAGAAATGTCGTCATAGACTACGTTTTTGCCTGGTCCCAGTGTGTGTTGGTGGTTCCTCCAGTTACTGCGATAGATGCCGATTGCGTGGGAAATCGCCCCGGGAGCCAACGGGGTGTCATACCAAAAAAACGACCGAAAATGGCTCCAAGCGGACGTGGAGCTTGGGGTTTGTTTGGGTGCAGTCGCACTAGCCACAAGTGCCTATGAAGCTCCAGGAGCTGCAGCTGGCAGCTTGGGGGCGGGGGGAGCTTCCCTCCTAGCGGGTGACGTCAGGCGAACCTATGCGGGCTGGACCGCAAATAAACGCGCTAACGTCATAGTGCCTCCGCGTCGACTGAGGCCAGGCTGGGTGGTCACAGGTGTTCCTTTCTACCTCCGTCACCAAGAGTCCACTGGCAAATCGCGTTTGGAGTCGACATGCCACATGCAAAGCATCATGTCGCGCAATTCGCGTAATGCTGAACGCCAAAATACGTCAGCCTGTCGATTGCTCCAGGATGGCCAGCCAACCAGACAACACATGACCGACATGATTCCACCGACATGGTTCCGTCAGAAGGATGGCATTTTTTCAAATCTCGATTGTAGGCTCTTAGTTCCCCACCATTTCTGGGACACCACTTTCCGTGAATGGAGCACCTCCACATTATGGTAGGAGCTTCTCAGAGTCGAAAAAGCTTTCCTAGCCACAGTGGAACGTCTCTTGGTAACCTTTATTTATGTCCGAAAAAAAAAACAGGGTCTTTTCCACGCCGAATGATGAATGTTAATGGAACATCTCTCACACGCTGAAAGCAATGGCGAAGCCAAGCAAATGCTCATCTCACCAATGAGCAGCAGATGGAGCTCTACCTTAGTCTTCCCCTTTTCGGCAACATCGTCTGAGAGCTCCCTGCCTTATGACGTAGTGGCAGGTAGCTTGGCGCTTGAGGAAGAAGGACCATTCTGGACCGCACCAAAGCGTGCAGAGCAAATCAGATCCGACCATCTTTTCAGCCTGCCTGCCTTAAATGCCCTTGACTGCTGCTTTCTGCCTGCCCGCTGGTCCCGCGCGCTCTGGAAGCGGCAAGACGCGGGTTTCAATTGTGCAAAGGCGCAGTCCGGCCAATGGGTCCCGAACCGTCAGATGATTGTTTTCCGATTCGCCCATCGACGAGTATGTCATCGAGATCTCTACCTTGACTATCACTGGAGCACACTTTCAGCAAACGCCTTCGACGACTCCAGGTCGCTTCTCAACTGTTTGCTCTCGGACCTTCCTCTCCGGTTCACTGCGGCTGAACCTCCTGAATCTGGGGAATTACTCCGCCGCGTCCGATGCATTTCCAAACACGGTCAGTGCTTGTCCTGGCGGACGGAACAACAGCAGACAGCTCGGCAGGACTGTCTCAAGTCGAAAAGCGAGCTTGACAAAATACCTTCATCACAGGATGGGCGCCCCGCATGCCTACCTCAGTCCATCGACAAAGATGGTCTCGTACCCTTCGCGACGTTCGCCTCCTCAAAGCTTCGCCCGTACCGCCTTTCATTTGTCCGACTCTCCGACCTGGAAACATCCCACGTAAAATACGTCACCCTCACGACATACGAGACCGTATCACAGTTTTCTTCTTGGCCAGCCACTGCGGACCCTGACAGTATCTCCCAATGCAAAATGCCCCTCCATTGCCCCTCACGCCGCCTGGAATCTCGGAGAGACAGTTTACATGTCCCGCATTCCACATTGACATTCCACAGATTAAGGTGACTGTCAATCAGCGGGCCCTTGGCTAGTTCACTCGCGAGAACTCAGCCTCGGTGTTTCGTCTGACCCCGCCGCTAGTACTATGTCGTCAGGCAAGTACTCGGCCTTACGAGCTACCGCTATCTTTGTTTACAATGCCTCGTCGTTATCGCTTCTTAACCTTTACCGCCGTTCCTCAGCCCGCGTCTTCAGCCCGAATATGAGACTACGGCTGCGTTCCGAGACTTCGAACAGTCCCTCAAGTACGCCCGCGCCGCGTGTCCCGCGTCACTGCAGGCCTCGGCGTCCCTGAGGCCTCGTGGGCATGCGATACGACGCAATCCATCGACTGATCCGTGCAGCAAAAGGAGGATACGACCAAAGATTGGCATGAGCATAAATGCGGAACGATGCGTCGATCGTGGAACGCTAAGGCTTGCCTGGCGTGCCCCGCCTGCCAGCTTACCCCGTGCGGTGATTCCCAGTGCCCCTGATGATCGATGCTTCAGTCGATCATCGACCGCATCGGCGGCTAAGACGCCCGAGGCGGCGTTGGCCCCCGTCGGATAAGCCACGACAGCCGACTGGCCCGATTCCACTGACCGCTTCGGCCGTCTTTCATGATTGAGGGGTAAAGAATGGCTTTCGGAGACTATGCTGTTTGGCTTTTCTTTCGCTGAGCAGGTTACACGAGACCGCTTCGAGACACACTAGCACTAAGAGCTCTATGTGAAGCTTCAATAGAGGGGTAAAAGAGGTCCCTTGCATGGGCGGTCTCAGGCACAACTTGCTGCCATTTGCTCAATTAGGCTTTAAGCTCGACTGTGACAAGAGGTTGGCTAACTTGGCGAACGAACCCCGATCTTGAAGGAATACCGCGATCTCGATATCAAAGCCTTCTCAACTCGACATGCCCTGTCAGGCTGAAATCGGGCTTTGAGCCAGGCACTCGGCGAGAATGCTAGTCTCTAGAAATTGGATCTAGCGGCATGCTGTTTTGAATCACATATCATGCAAGCGGAGCTTCGTTGCGGGGGTTAGGAGACTGACGATCTCCGCCTGCGCAATTTTGAATGCTTGCAAGACGTGCAGCTCGTCTGCATGCATGGCAGCATCCGCTTGGAAGGGTCGCCAGGGTCGCTCATCGCTCTTACACTGGTCCCAGCCGGATAGGGTGCCGTCGGCGGCAACAGTGGGATGCGGCGGTACGATGCCCTTTTGGAGGTAGTCGCGTATCTTCTTCATGGCACAAAGAGAAATGGCGGCCAACGTGCAATGTCCCTCGGCCTGGAGCTCAAAGACGCCTGCGTCGACAAAGTTTTGGGACATGGCCAAAGCCGCACCGAGCGGTGTAACGGGGTCGTGGGTGTTGCCTGCGAAGAGAATGGGGAAGGACGTATTGACGGGATCCGGGCTCTGGAGGTTCGCATCCCAATCCGGGCTTGGGAACTTGGCCTCGAAACCCCAGCCTTCACAGGACATCATGAGGGAAACCAACTGAATAAGGTGAGCAGGGTATGCCAGGTGACCAGAGCCTCGTTGCACTTACGACGTCGGCGAACGATGTGAAGCTGGAGGTTTTCTTGTACAAATCGTCCAGAGTATCGTTACGCTGCAGGGAACGACCGCCGTCAGCCCTCGCAAACAACAACGTGATCTAATTACTTTCACTCACCTTGACCTGCTGGTCGCTGCAGCTTACTGCCGGCTGGCTCTCACTCATGTCGACGATTGCGGGCAATCTGAATTGCGGACTGCACATCGGGGTCAAGTCTGGAGCATTCACAAACTGTAAAATGTCTGCCCCAGTGTGTAAGAGATTAATCAAGGTGCCGACGATGGGGAAAAGCATCACCGGGGCGTAGAGTGCGGTGAAGACAATTTTCTTGATGTCGGCCTCCATGAGGACCACGGGCATGTTACTCAAAGACGAGATGACGATGAGCGGCTCGGCTCTCAGCCTCCCCATGACGCCCTCGTATCGTGCCCTGATGTCGTCTGGCTTGTCACCCTTGCGGAAGAGGTCGCATTTTCCCTCGGCGAGGTGGCAGTAGTAGTAGAACTTGTCAAGGATGGGATTCGAATCTCTCATTGTCGACACCCACCAGGTCTGTCGCTTTCAGCATGCATTCACATGGGCGGGTGGAAGGGTGAGACTCACGGGTCTGTCATACACGTGAGAATCCACGACACCATCAAGTACAAGTCGACCAACAGAGTCAGCTGTAGAGGTTCATGGTCAGCCATTGCATGTAAACATACCACAATCAACACGGAGAGGGTGCATACGATACATGGCAGCGAATGTCTGCCCAATAAGCGTGCCATAGCTAAAGCCCCAGTACACGAGTTTGCGCTTGGTAGAAGGAGGAGCAGCCTCGCTGGGTGACCGCACTCCCGCGCCGAGAGCAGTTGTTTCGAACCCATTCTCATCTAGCCAGTCATTGTGAGCGTCGATAATGCTCTTGATATCGGCCGCCACGTTCGGCGTGCCCATGTACCTGAAAGCGCTGTCCTCGCCGTCCTTTTGCAAGCATAGTTTCGAGACCGCCCTTGCTCGGTTGGCGAGTGCGTCCATGGCCTCGTTCGTACCGTTCGGCAGACCGACATCGTGAGCGGAATTGATCCATGTCATCCTGCGCATCATGGCGAGCCTCTTGGAGTCTGCCGAAGTGCCGCCGGTTCCGAAGCAGTCGGCGGACGGCACCGTGGCGCCGATGCCCCGGGGGTCGAAACCGAGGAGATCCACATCTCCGCCGACGGCGGCTTGGATACTGGGGCCTTTGGGTGGATACACGAACGCGGTGCCGACGCCGCCGGGTCCGCCCGGGTTCAAGACTAGCGGGGACTCCGAGAAGCGACCGGTGTCGAGTCCGTGGCTGGGTGCCGGAAGGAGGACCATGGCGACGTGCACCTTGGGGTTGTCCGAGGACTGATTCAAGGGCCGCTGGTAATCCATCGGCACGGTTAGGCGGGCGCAGAGATAGGATCCGCCGGCCATTTCCGGAAGGGCGCAGCGTACCCAGTGAAGCTTCTCGCTGGTGGGGATGTCATCCCAGTGGGTGTAGACGGGGAAGGGATGAGACGTCGGACGGAGGACGGCATTGCGGTTGTAGAACCACTCTTGCAGTTTGCATGACCAGATGCAGAAGAGGAGGATGCCGAAGACCAGAGGCCTCCTCCATTCTCGTCGTTGCGGCAAGGGTCGCAGAGGAGTGATTGAGTCAGCGTGACTTTTCGCCGACATGATGATCGGCTGTGATGGTGTCGATACCAGAATCAGAAGCGGCGGTTCCCTGATTGATGATGGCGGAGAAGACTGCCGACGGCGACGATTGTGTCGATGTTGAGCGACGAAGCGAAGGAAGAATCACCGAGATTGATGCCTGCGGCAGCCCTCCAGACTTCCGGGGGGTCAAGGTCGCGGCTCCTGCTGCATCGAAGCGTGATTGACGCTAGCCAGTCAGATTGTCGGATTGACACATTATCCTTTTTGATGCAGTCTCTTGGCGGCGGCGCCAAGACGCTGCTGTGGCAGACTTTGTAGGCTGGATGTTGGAAAATTCGTTTTTAAATATTGAAATTGGGGTCTATTGTTGCAGCACTAGCGGTTGCAGACCTCCAAATGACTAACTGACAAACATCTTTGCTTGCCGCTGGACTAGAAACGGAGATCCAACGAGTCAGCTCCTTCTCTCGTTCTGGAGGGGCGGCAGAGATGTCCAGGACTCCCAGGGCTCCAAGCAAGGCCACGATACCTTCGTGACTATTCAATACGTCGGGCACCGGCATGATCGCAGGGCGCGTCTGAGGAGTGGCCTTGGCGTGTGCGATAAGCGACGAGCAGGTGCCAGGGAGGAGTCCCGCGATGTTTCCTTGTTTTGGGTGCGTTTGGGGCCGGAGCCCACAGCACACCCAGTGTTGCTCTCCTTTTCACCACCTTCTCAGCCCAGCCCGGCCCAGCTGGCCCAGTCCAGACCCAAAGACGAGAAATAGAAGGGAGAAATATCTAGGGCGGAGGTGGCTGTTGCTTGATAAACGCGGCTGTATCCATCTTGGTCTAAACTCTGCCACGACATGACTGTCCTTGGGACGATGACACTCGGCGACCCTTTGTCATTTGGGAGGCCGGCATGCGCTTTTAGACGCAGCCCCCAGAACTTCCCAACAGTCTCCCAATGTCTAGGCTGCCGAGGCACGGAGTAAGCCAAGGCAGCCGGTTCTGGAGGATGAGGGAGAACGCATGAATGGCAAGCATCGACAGAAAAACCCGTTCGTCAAAGAGTTCATTGACTAGCGCTGGAAGATCGTGAACGTCTCAGATCACCCGCGGTGAGAGCTATTTTCGGAACTGAGCGAGAAATATGCGACGAAAAGGGGATGCGGGTGCGCAGCCTCAAGCTGGAGGTGGTGCTGCTGCTGCCGCTGCATGGTCTGGACTTGCGGACTCGTGGCTGTCAAAGAGCAAGTTGACGTCGGCCTACCTGCTGCTGTCAACGTTCAGTGAAGTTGCCTCTGAAAGCTTCCGAGCCGGCTTGGCTGGCCTGGGTAACATCCAGAGGTTGCGTTGCGTTCAACGGGGCCGGCGATGGGACAGGCTTGGATGGCAGAAGCTTGAGAGCGATGATTGTGCCTGTCCGTCTGAAGAGGGTCACAGAGGACTGACTTGTGCAATGGAATGGAGGCGACTAATATCGGGCAAGGAAGCGGAGTTGAGCAATCACAGCAACCCTCGACGACGGCCGCCGTTCTGGCTGGTCCCGTCTACCAGACCAACGGGTCTGGGGTCTAAGACAACAAGGAGTTCGTTTAGACGTTGTTGTGGTAGTCGCTGGCGATGGCACAGACACACAGGCAGGCACCCTCTATTGACCCATTTGATCTGAGGATCCCCGGCCGGCAGTTCTAAACGGCAACATTTGTCGACGGCGGCTGTCGCAGGTGAGGTTGTGCGTGCCAGGGGGCCACTTTTATCTGACCAGGGGATGATTGCGACTCTGATGCAGGCATGGCCAAGCCAAGATGCGAAAAGACAAGGTCGCCAAGTAAGCTTGTGGCCGTTTAGGTGTTGGAAACAAATAATCCGACGAAGTTTTGGAGGTTGTTATTTTGGCCCCTAGCGACGAGTCGTTGAATGACAACACCTTAACGCAGCCAAGAGCAACCATGGATGGTCTTGGTAAAATCTTCTTCAGCACGTCAAAGTGACCGGACCCAATGGCAGAGGGAAACAGCTTCCCCAGACGGACGAGGTGCAACGTAGGAGAACGGGGCCGCTGTGGGCTAACGTAAGATAGGTACCAAGATGTACGGATATTGCAGGCGAGAAACCAGCAGAAGGCATGGTGTTGAAAGTGCTGAGGTGGGTTCAGTTACAAGACTACCTTATCACCGTTGGATATTCAACCACATGGCGCACCACTGATAGGTGATCACAGATGGCGCATTAGGCATGTCGTCAACAAGTTTGCCTTTCGGTTTGCCAACCTAAAGCAATGCCAATTTAAGCCGCATCGCAGGAGGGAAGGCATGCGTGCAGCAATTGACGGACGGAAGGCGTGATTGCCGTGACCGAGATGGTGCCGCGGCAACTACGTGATTGGCATTACCCGAATGGACTTAGTGAATAACGCACTTGCGGATAGACACCACGGGAAGGGGCAGAACGCAACTCAATTCCTTCTCCGACTGTCCAATGCCTTTAGAGCCTTTGGGTGCAGCCCCGACACGATGCTCCCTTGACGGAACACAACTCTTGCCCCTGGATGTGAACCTTTTTCTTTCCCCCGCATATTCCTCACCAACCCCAACCGCAGCGCATCGGGGCCACTCCTGGCTACGGCATCTGAGAGCGACATACCCCGATTTGATCATCGCCCATTGAGTTTGACAGACTTCAGAAGGTTCAGGCTCGTCCCTGGCACGCCCAAAAGTCATGACTTGAAAAATAGAGCAGATATGTCAGGCACATGCATATCGTGCGTGCATCGTGCATCGTGCAGTTCGCCTCCAGCAGATCATGTCCTGCAGGATGTAATGTATCGAGAGACTCAACGAACACGTTGTATCACGGAGGACAAAGCCAATCCAGCCTACGAGAGCCACAGGACCGCAAAACGGACTTATTGCAGTTTGGCATCATCCGCGGAGACGGCGCTGGTCTGATGTCCACGGGAAGCTGCTAAAATTGGCACTCGACCGGACACAGAGCAGAACTTGTATTACCAGGTTTCTACAACGGCGACTATCAAGCAGCTCCGAGGTCTCAGTGTCGCACCAGAAGAATCTCTACCGCACAGCAAGAGATGCACACGCCATCTCCCCTTCCGACTCACTGCGGGTACTCCATTCGACAAAGACCCTTTGCTCGGTTGAACTCGTCCGGCCTCTCTGCATTGCATCCCAGCCCCTTCGACCCAAGGCAGCGCAACACGATTGGATTGGACCCTGAGCTTTGCGCCGTCCCACGGGGTTCTCGAGTCTCCTGACATTTGACAATTGGCAAACCATCGGGGCACGGTTTTCATGCGTTTGCCCTGCCGCCATCCAGTAACCGCCTTTCCATCTACCGCGACCCAGTATTGGGGAAACATTCGAGAGGGACGCCATCCCGGCCCTGCTGCTCGAAAGGTGTGTAAGTCACGACTCGGCAACGCCTAAGTAGAGAAACGATTCATTCGGGTTTACCCGTTGTTTGCTCGCCGGACTTTTCAGCCGCCTAGTCTTGGCTTTTTTCAGTTGCCGCGGACCAACAGTATACACATTGCAATGCGTAACTGCCGCAGCATCCGACAGTGCCAATACGGGGCAAGATCTCTTGTGCTTCTTGGCATCGCTGCACCCCTCGCCGGGAGACGACACCGGCCTCAAGGAGTCCCGCCAAGTGCCAAGAGGAAAATCCGCCCCCTTGGCACGCAGTATATGCAAGTCCACGACGACTTCTGAGCCTTTTCCCCCTTCCAAATTTTCCGTCTGTCCGCCACTTGGCCCCATCACAACGAGCAGGCCAGGGGAGAAGGATTTAAGAAAGAATGGGCAATATCGACGCCGTGCACGTCCCAGCTTCCATCGCAGAACTTCTTGGCATGGTCTCAAGAGCGACTGACCCACACACGAAGTACCGCAGCCCTTGACTGACGAATCCACCTCCAGAGTGTCGAGTCGGATATTCACTGCGCGTCCTACGAGGGGATCCTCCCCCTGTCCCTGGTCATGACCATTATCAGACCGTGAATCTCTGGCCAAAATTGGCATCCTACCTAACATCTCTCGGCCATCGCATAGAGACATGGCAACGATGCCAAGACCCTCTAGTCAGGTCTCTCCCTCAAGCTTGGTCTCGAATCGCTCTCAAGTCTTACCCTCTCCTACGGGCAGAGTCCATTCAAATGGATATCCCAACCTGAGATGCCCAATTGGACCGCCGCCTGCCTCTGGTGTCACCTGCGTTTCATGCCTCGACTGCCTCGCTTGCTGCTTGGGCCTTACAGCGAGCATTCGAACGTCCCGCCGCCTCCAATGAAGCCCTAGACAAGTCCTCCATCCCTTGGCATAACTCGGAGCTTTCCAGCTGGGCAATCCCACCAAGCCGACGATGCGCAAATCCCTGTGCCCCCGTACCGACTCGATCAACAAGAGCCATACCCCGGAAAGTATCCCTCTCTGCTAATCTATGAGGGCCCACGACCGACTTGAGGCTTTCGAAGGGACTCTACCTCTTGGCATTTTGCCGGCCGTGTCACAAGCCTGTGGCCGGCTCAACGTCTCAACCCGTCAAGCTTGGCTCGTGGGGAAATATATGAAGTCTAAACTCTCGTGCTGTTTTTACGCGACTCTTTCAACTTCTCCTTCAGCTGTGCTCGACTGGTGTTCTGTCTCTGTTCGGTTCACTTCTTTTCTTTCAAAAGGTCCTCAAGCTTCTCTTCTCCTCTTCCGCTGGTCGTGTTCCTTTATATCAACTACGATTATTACTTAGTTTCAATAAATCCCTTTCCCGTGGACGACCATCACTCTTTCCCCGCGCCGCTCACCCGAATCATACTCTGAAGAACCGATTACCCAAACAACTTCGACAAGATGGTTAACCGTTACGTCTTCGCCGTTGCCGGCCTTGCCGCTCAGCTCAACGCTCTGCCTTTGAACATCAACCTTGGGGCTTATTCACCTGCCTTGGTGGTGGGTGATGGAGAAATTTCATTCGGTGGTAGAAACGATGTCTCCCAGTTGATGAATGTCCTAGAGGGCGCGGCAGTTAATGCTGCTCAAGGTGTTGCGAATGCTCCGGCCGCCGCTCCCGCCAACCCTCAACAGCAGCCCCAGCAGGCATCACCCGCTCCTCCTGCTGCTGCTTCTGTTGGCGGCGCTACTCCCGTTACTGCCTCTTCTGAGAATGGTCGAGTTGACGAGGTTAGTGAGCTCATTGACGTTAGCGTTTGGTTTTTTCTTTTTTTGCTTCCCAGAGTCTCTGTTTGTGCCTGTTGTTTGTGTGAGCGGGTTGCTCAAGGACATCTGCGCCTCATCGGACCAACAACATCAGCTAACCGATCATACCCAATAGGCTCAAGCCATCGCCGCCCTCCAAGGCATGGGCAAGGAGATCGCACCCCGCGTCTCGCTCACCAAGGCCCGCGTCCCGCCCCAGCAGAAGCGAGACCTCGCCGGCTTCGACCGCGCCCTGAAGTTCGCCGAGGCCGCTCTTCAGAAGGGACCCAAGATCCAGCTCGGCACCGGCGAGGGTGGATCTGGTGTCGGTGTTATCATTGACAACAACCAGCAGGCTGCCGCTCGCCCTGGTAAGGGAGGCGCCGAGGGTGGTGCCGCTGCTCCCGGCGGTGGCGCTGGTGGTGGAGCTGGTGGTGGTGCTGGCGGTGCCGCTCCCGCTCTCGCTCCCGTCATTGTCGCTCAGCAGAAGGTCAAGGCCCGCGCCGAAGAGCCTGAGCAGGCCGCGCCGGCTCCTCGCCGTCGCAAGGTCACCACCATGTATGTTCGCTCTGGCGTTCCTGCCGGTAAGTACGAGTCACATACAGAAGAGCGACTGAAGCATTAACATGCTACTGCTATGTCAGGCGTTGAGATGACCCCCGAGAAGCTTGTCGCTCGTGACCCTATCCCTGCCGGTACTCCTGTTGCTCGCCAGGTCATCCCTGCCAACAACGATATCGTCAAGCGCGCCGAGGAGGAGCTGGCCAAGCGAGGTACCGGGGGCGCCATCGACACCGTCAACCTGAACGTCAGCGGCGAGGGCGTCACGATGACCTTCGTCGAGAGCGAAGCCCCTGAGGATGAGCAGTAAATGTTTCGATGCGTGGAATCATACCCCTTCAAAAAGAAATTTTCACGAAAACCAATTTAAAAAGAAAGTACTTCCACTACGATGAATTCTTTCGCCTACGACCCCCCCCCCCCGGGCCTCCGCCCTAATCAACTCATGTCGAGACTACCCTTCCTCGCTGAGTGACGGGTCGGACAAAAAACTGCGATTGTCGTCTTCAATACTCGGCTTCGTTTCTCATTAGGTTTATTTTTACTGTTATGATATCAAATGTCCTTTGGGAGAAGGATGGTGGTTTGTGTTTGGTTTGTAGGTGTTACGTGTTTTAGACGAAACCTCTCAAAGCAAAGCATGCGGCGTACTATATCAACACATCTCATCATCGAATGTGGACCAATTCTTGCCTTGTCCCCGCCGCACATTGAGCTTTCATCATGGCGTCTTCAGCGTATGATCATTTCCAAAAAGCCAATGTAAATGCAGCCAGTCTACCAATGGACCATTTGTCCCTGAGCAACCAAGAGGACAACCTGGCTTCTTCAAGCATTGCGTTCATACTGCAGCAGAACTTTGCAGATGTAAAGATTCCCGTGGCCCATGAATAGCCAGTTTCGTCCAAAGGGAAACTTGGGCTAGTTCCTCGATCCGCGTGGTCTTGCCCGCATGACAGGAGACTGACTCATGGCATTGCATAAAGATTCTTGCACAGAAAAAAAAGGGGGGGCGGGACTCAGTAAATGGTTGCGTATGACGATCAGATCCGAGTCGGTTGAGATGAGACAGGTACCCGCACCGAAAGGTTCTCTTTTTTGAGTATATCGGTAGCCAAATGTACAGGGCCCTGGGTCAAAACATTGAGCCGCTCCTTCCCTCTCGGACGTCGCAGCATCGTGTCGCAGACTTCCCCGGAGCCTCAATCCTGTTTGGCCGCCAGGGAAGACCCCAATGGCGACTACCGACCCAGTGTGAGAAATTTCATGTTTATGTGAAGAGGTCTCCGTCTGGGGATACCCCGGCCTCGCGGAAAGTGGGTGGGGGGAATTTGGATGCGGCGAGACGGCCGGGACCCCCCTTGCTATGGTAGGGCCGGCCGGCCGGCCGGGAATGGGGTTATGCCGGGCGTGTTTTGGCCCTGCCGGTTTGTGTTTGTTTTTTCGTTTCTTTTTTCCCCTTGTCTGTTTGGCCACTGAGATGTACAGAAGCCGTGAATCACTGCCAGCCCTACTTTGACGAGGCGGTTCTTGATTTTGGAAAGGGAGAGGGGAAGCAGGGTTGAGCCTAGTGTCTTGTCCTCGGTCTGCGTTACCTGGGTTGTGCCGCTCGGTAGGGGGCTCCTTTCGCCTCATTTTCCCCGCGATTTGCCTTGGATTGACCTCAAACAACCCGTAATCATGAGTTTTATTGTTCTTGGGGAAGAAAGCCGGTGCCTCTTCTTTCGCCCGTGTTCGTGATATGTGTCAAACCAGCGATTCTTCTTAGTTGTTGTAATGGTATTGGTTGTTCCGGATACGACTCCGAAAGTCCGAAAGGGAAGGAGTAAGAAGGGAAAAAGTTGTTCAGACCAACCTGGGACCTGCCAAGGCCGCCCCCGCTCCCCTTTTTTTTCCCCGCTTGGAAGTTGTCCCTTTTTCTAATCCCCACCCCCCCTGGGGGTGATGTAGAAGATGTTCTCAGGATACTCAGATAAGACTGCACAAATGGTCTCGGCGCCAAGATTGGAGAGTTATAGCGTTAGTGTACGTGTGTGTGTGTTTTTCTCAAAGGTTCAATGGGCGAGAAAAAGGTTCCTCGGGAGGGTGTTTCCCAAGGACGTCGGACACTTTTATCTAATCCAGACTTGGCGTTTAGGAAAATATGAAGAAGTATGGGTGTAGGGAGATTGGCCTAGGCTGCCACGCGGTCATTGGAATGATTTGGAAAATATATCAAGCGTCTAATCTTGTGCGTGTTGTTGTAGACGCGTGTGACCACGTTGTGATTGTTGGTTTTTGACAGATGATACAACACGTACATGCGTTCGGGAGGGTCAGCAGCCGAACACCCGGTCTGCAATTGACTCGATGCGTCGTGGAACTCTTTGTCAGTATCTCTCTTCCCATTATCTTTTATCTTTTGCTATTCAAATTGCACCTTCGATGGTGATTGGGAGAGAAAGACTATTTATCCCATTCCTTGTACGCCTTCTGCTTCTGCCTCGTGTTCCATCCCAACTTTCCGCTGATGCTGTTGACCCAGTCCTCGCTGCGGCGGCCCTGGGCTTGCACGCTGGCGAAGGGGTAACGGCTGGCGCTGATGGTGACATAGTCGCCGGGGTACAGCTCCATGCGCTCGCGGCCGTCGAAGCTGGCCCAGGAGTTCGTCCTGGCGTCGTAGGGAACGCCGACGCGCAGAACGATAGTGTCTGGGAGGATAATGGGGCGGAAGGAGAGGGTATGGGGGCAGATGGAGGTGACGAGCATGACGGGGTTCTCCGGATGACAGAGAGAACCGCCGGCCGCCAGGTTGTAGGCGGTGGAACCTGTTGGGGTCGAAACGCAGATGCCATCTGCTAAGACGGAAGTGAAGTGTTCGTCGTCACCGAAAATTTCGGTGTAAGACATTGCTGCGTTGGGGTGTCCATTATCAGCACGCGACGGGCAGGGACGAGGGCCCCCCCGGGGGGGGGGGGGGGGGGGACTTACTTGGATTGGGGCCGCGGTCTACCACGATCTCATTCAATATCTCAAAGGTTCCGTCTGGGGTGTGGGTGTGCTCGTCTTCCCTCTCCTCGCCGATGAGTTCTTCGACCAGATCCGGCGTTCGCCCGTCGTCTTCCTGGCTGGAACTGCTCTCGTTGCCGTTGGCCAGCTGTTTTCTCCGCTGGCTTCGCATGATCGTTCCTTCAAACCGCAGGCGAAGGCTGACGGTAACACCCTTATTGAAGGCATTTGTGAGAATAGACCTGTGATCCTCAAAGTCGAATTTGGTGAGAAACCCGAGACTCCCAAGTGAGAAGCTAAGGACAGGTGGCACGATGCGTTGGAAAAGCCAACTGATGTAGAGGACTGTGCCGTCCCCGCCCAAGGTGATGACGAAGTCGAACATATGCGGCCTGTTCCTGCACATGTCCTCGTCCCAATATCTCAACCGTTTGGCCAGAAACTCCTCGCCGCCATCTGCTTTCATCTTGCCCGCCTCAACAAGCTCTCTCTTCAGTTCCTCGATCAGCCCAAGAGCGTTGAACTTCTTGCTTTCCTTGAAGTTCTCCCCCACGTACACTGTATAGCTAACGTCTCTCTCATGAGACAGCAGCCATTTTACCAGCTCCCTGGTGCGGATGATCAAGTCTGGGTCGTGAATCTTGGTCAATACGAAGATGGTCTTGACACGAAACCGGATGCGCATGCTGCTAAGTCGTCTGCTCAACTCGCGCACTCCCCAGGCCATCTCGCTTAGTTGCTTTTTCGTCAGCAGGCGGCTGTGTAGCTCATCCTCGCTCTCGGCATTCATAAGGTCGACTTGCGATGGCGACTTAATGATTTCATTCCTCCAGGATTTCTCGTCAATCTGGCCCACGTCGCTGCCCTCTGGACTGTCGGAAGCCAGTATCGCAGCTCTGTGCTTGGCGACGCGGCCCTTGGGCTCGACTGTCTTGGACATGCCCGTCTCTGCAGAGACGTCTTCAGCGCCCGCTTGTCGATGAGGGCTCTGGTAGGTGGGGTGACCGTGATGATAATTTTCTGACGTGGACTTGGTGGTGCTCGATACTGAATTCGACCTGGAGCCATGGTTGCTGGCAGAGGCGACGGCGTCGCGGGCTTTCCGCTGACTTTCGAGAAACTGATGCACAATGCACTCGGTTCTCCTGCTTGGATGGCGCGGTAGCGGCCGTGAAATCTCAGAGGTCACCAATGAACTTTTGCGGCGATACGGATTTCCCGGATCAAAGGTGACCTAATGATGCATATTCCGTCAGCACCCCTCTTAGACGGTGTTTCATATCGGCGTACCTCGACAGCCCTCTGATAGTCGTCGTCGCTTCCACTCGAGTGAGCGTCCTCTTCATTCTCAAAGCCCACGCGCTTCTCCGCCTTCTCTTCGGCGACTTTATCCAAACCCATTATGAGAGGCGGAAGTTGCGATGCAAAATTCAGGATCTGGGCGAAAATCGGAAAAGCCGCGGCGGGCGCGGGGTAGTCAAAGAATGTCTTAAAGTCCTCGGTTGGCGATTCGGACAACGACGGCTTTGGAAGAGGTAATCTTTCAATGGGTTAAGGCAGGCTGGAAGTTTAAGTGAGTACGCAGTTTGATGAGTGAGGTATCCGTCAGGAACCTGGAAGCTATCGTCGTGGGGCTGATTATGCAGCTTCCGTAATCAAAGTCTCTCGAGGTAACTGGGTTAAGTAGGTATGGAGAGAGATGGTTTCGCGCCTTCCAACGTTCAACGTGCTGGAGAAGCTAGCCAGGATCTCCAGGTTGTGGGAACGTCGCGAACCAGATAGCGAGGTAAGGTAGGTAGAGTTTGAAGTAAACGCAATCTGGATGACGGGGTCGCCAAATAGAAGGCAGCGGTTTCGACGGGTGGTTTCCGCTTCTTGAGCCTGGCAGCGCCTTCAACTTTGTTACCTCGACAGGGCAAAGGATGAATGATTGCGGCATTTGCCCTGGTTCGGGGGCGCTAGCGGGCTTATTCAATGGGGTGGACCGGGCCTGCCAACTTGGCACCGAACGCCGAAGGATTGATTAGTGGTCCGCCCGCTGTGGTGCACGCTGTCGCTTCTGAAGAGCTGTAAGTGGTCGTTGACGTCGGCGCTACAGGGCAAGTGTATGTGGCGTTCCGCTCCAAGGCAAGACAAGGAAGGCGAGGCAGGTGCAGCTGCGCAGCGCACTTCGCAGTCGCATGTGGGCGGGTCATAGAAGGCATCTTCGAAGGCATCTTAAGTGGGTGGCAAAAGGCACTAGAAGAAGGCATCTTCGCGCTGCTCCGTCTCTTTAGGCAATATGCAGTAGAATCTGAACTTAAATACATAAGCTGTAACTTGTGTACGAGAGCAGGTTATCTCAAGGTGAGAGCACCCAAGCACCCTACCCAAGCACCGAAAGTAAATTCTTTTAGCAGACGCCGACCATTTGCATGCGCGAAAACTCTTCTCTAAAACTTGACTATCTGGTCCTGAACATAGGCTGATCATTGGATCGGCGCATAGAGACATCGGGTGATGCCCTTGCGCCGTTCCAAACATGAGATGATCACTCCACGGCCCTTTGACGGCGCGACACCCTTCTCTTTTGGCGTAGTGGCACGGCAGAAAAAGGCTGTCGCTTGTGCGACCTGGCAGAAGGGGCAACCGATCTCGTGGTACAAGCCACCTGGGTTTCGGTGATAAGACAGGTAGGTAGGGTGCGTTCTTAGGTACCTTAGTGTCCGGGACATGGCAATCAAATGGGATTAAGTCTGAATCGCGAATAAAGTGTGGTCCCACCAGACAGACAACGATCACCTGGGGCAGGGGAACCGTATGTACAATACGACCCCTAAATGTTCGTCGCGGCTGTACATCTCCACTGGCCCACGATCTGCCTTATTCAGCGATGAGACTTGAAAAATTGTTAGTGTTTACCCCCCCAGCTAACCCTTGAACGCTAGCAAGGGTAAAGTCATGACTAAACAAATCTTTCAGGGGGTATATTGTATGAACCTACCCACTGTTCAAGGCTGAAGCTACCTCTATAGTCATCCCCGACTATTTTTTGCTGTCCAAATGCGCTGGGCCTGAGCTGTGGCTGCTTTAACCTGAGGTAAGCAGCCTGAGCTAAGTACTTGGCATCGTCTCAGGCCCCTGCTGGTGCGAATATACACGAGAAGTCCGTATGCCTTTTTGACGAGGACCATGAGAGTTCCGAGTCTGGCTATGCTGTACCTGTGGGCTCAATTCGTTGGCCAGCAAGAGAGGAATCGTTGTGTTGCTCTTGTCTGCAGACGCAGATGCAAACGAGCCCCAACGATAAAAGGGACCAGCTACTGCGTGCGACAAGTGTCTACTTGGTAACCGAGGGCTACTTTCGCAATCCTAAAAGCGCGTCGCCTTGGCTCGCAGGGTGCATTCCACTCGTCGTGAGCCAAGCCGCCGAGAGCCTGGTTCGGCAGGCTTACCAAGACGTCAATGCAGCATCAAATGGGGTACATTCTTGGCATCAATATCGAACCCACGCACATTCAGATTTGGCACCTACGATGGTAATGCCAAGGAGATCGACATGGCGTTGCTTGGCTTATATAAGACTACCAATTTGAAGCATCGCGACACATGCGGTACCACTCGGTCGTAAAAAAAAAAGTGGCCGCTTTTTGGGATCTCTTTTAATAATTTATAGTATACTACCTACTTCTTTTAAGAGAGAAAATATCATTAATTATCTCTAAAATAATTCTTTATATATTTATTTTATAAACAATTACTAATAAAAGAAGTTCCCAAAAGATTAGTGTATATTGTGAAGGCTGGCTATCTTCTTTTACGACTGAGTGGGTAACCGGGGTGGTGCATCAAGTCCGGAAAGTGCCGTAAATAGTGTCGCGGTTGCAACGACAAGGCCAAGCGGCTCCGGGGCAGGACAAGGAGTAGCGCCGATCAAGACCGTTGTATCGTGCCGCAGAACGGGAAGCAGCGCATATGTCCGACTTGTTTGCTAGCCATGGACCGTCGCATGGAGAAGGAAAACAGCTCGAACGCCGATGAGGATCGGCGTCCGGGGCACCAGCTAGGAGACAGACTCTGTTGCGATTGCAAGAAACCAGTACCACCCGAGCGTCGTAGGTGCCGACAATGCCAAGAAAAATCACCACTAGGCGGCGAGTAGAAGATTCGGAATTGAAAAAAAGCCAAGAGACGCGCTGAAGTTGCGTGTTGCGTTGACTGTGGCGTCAAGTTTTTGCCCTTTCCTGGAGGTGTGCCAGTTGCTTAAAGTGCCACGAGGCACGATTAGCCGCAAAAGCCATTTGTTACGACTGCGGACGGCGAGGACGAGTCGGCAAGAAAAGATGCGAGGTTTGCCAAAAAAAGAATGTGTGAAACGACGTAAAAGGCGTCACACCCGACTCATCACGAATGCGGTCTTCTGTCTTCATTGTGGAGAACAGCTGCCAGTCCCAGTCCACACAAATAAGAGATGCTCTTCTTGTCAATATAGATTCCATATAGACAACAGACGAAAAAAGAGCGCGAAAAAGCGTGCCGCCCAAGGAATCCTGCCACCCGTCTGCTGCAATTGCGAAGGGCTAGGGAGATATAACAAACCAAGGTGTGAGCCTAGTCAAAAAAAGATTGAAGACGAATCGAAAGCAGCGGGCTTCCTCGAAGCCCTCGGCAGGCCAGACGCCATTTGCTGTGATTGCAGAGAGCCAGGAAGAGTCAGCAAACAAAGATTTGCGTCATGTGCGGTGAAACTTAGATACGACAGAAGGAGGGAACGCCAGAAAAGGAGAAAGGCCGCTCAACTGACCGTGGACAAGCCAGAACCAATCTTCTGTGATTGCAGAGGACGGGCGCAGATTGGCATTAACGGTAGGCCTAAGAAGAGGTGTGCGCCCTGCGAGTTGGAAGAAAGAAAGCCAGAAGCAGGCGGTTCGAGGAAAGGAGGCAGGCGGCCAAACCGGCCCGGCCGGACCCAGTCTGCTGCGACTGCGGAAAGCAATTACAAGTTGGCATTAAAGGTCAGCGTCAGAAGAGGTGTGCACCATGCCGATTGGCAGAGCACAGCAGAGCGAGAGCCAGGAGACGTTACCACGAAAAGCTCCAAGTCGCCAAAATGAGGGAGGCAGATTGAGAGCGGCAATGGATAGGATTACGAAGCCATGCCAAGATGTCTCGCTTTATCACGCGAAATTATTGTTAGCGAGATCAAATCTAGAGAAATGCTGATTCTTTTGCGGAATGTATTTGATTGAGGTTTTTCACGAAGCTAGTCTCTGTTATCCTACAGTGAGAAATACTTCGCATTTCAGTATGGCGGTTGTTTGTTTTGTAGTGCCAAAGATGATCCCTTGGAAGTGACGAAGCCTAGTATCCGTACTCCCTTAAGACGGGCGCCGAGGCTTGATTTTTCACCATCTGCTACTGTCTGTTTTGTCTGCTTCGCACGGCCGGATTCTCTCATCGTCGCTGGCGAAATACCCTTCGCGTCCTCTTGCGTGAGCGCCGACGCTTCCCGAGGCCGCCCTCCGATTGTCCCTTACATGGCCGAAATGTACTACCGTCCAGCTGCGGCAGTCTTCATGCCCATCTGCCTCGCGTGCTGAGCCATGAGGGCGTCAGCAATAGTCAGAGCGGCCATGGCCTCGACGATAGGAACCGCGCGAGGAGCAACATTAGGATCGTGACGGCCCTTGGCGGCCAGGATGCCCTCGCCCGAAGCGTCGTAGCGAGCAGTAGTCTGGTCCTGGGAGATTGTAGCGGGGGGCTTGAACGCAACGCGGAAGAAGATGGGCATGCCGTTGGAGATGCCGCCCTGGATACCGCCGGAGTGGTTCGTCTTGGTCTGCAGGCGGGAAGGAGGAATGCCAGCGCTAGCGCTCGGCGTCGCATCGTCGGCGACGGCGGTAGACACGAAGGGGTCGTTGTGGCGGGATCCGCGCATCTCGGCGCCGCGGAAGCCAGAGCCAATCTCAAAGCCCTTAGTAGCAGGAATAGACATAATAGCGTGGGCAAGGAGAGCCTCAAGCTTATCAAAGCACGGCTCGCCGAGGCCGGAGGGGCACCCGCGAATGATACAGGTTACAGTACCACCAGTAGAGTCGTGCTGATCGCGGAGCTCGGCAATCTTATCCTCCATACGCTTCGCGACGGTAGTATCAGGGCAGCGCACGGGAAGGAACTCATCTACCTTCTCGCGGGTTAGGGAGTCAACAAACTCGAGGAACCTAGGGTTGCCACTCAGGGAGTCGATATCGTCGCTATCGGTTATAGGCCTGTCCTCAAAGAGCTTGATGTTGCCAACCGAGGAAACAAAAGCAACGATCTCGACGCCGTAGGCCTCGCGCAGCCATTTCTCGGCAACAGCGCCGGCGGCGACGCGGGCAATCGTCTCGCGGGCGCTGCTCCGGCCGCCCCCAGAGGAGGCCTTGGTACCATACTTCTCAAGGTAAGTCCAGTCGGCGTGGGAGGGGCGCGGGTAAAGGTCGATGGTCTTCGAGCCATAGTCGTGAGGGCGTTGATCCTCGTTAGGCACGGTCAGGAGTATGGGTGTGCCCAATCTGCGACCCTAGGGTATTAGCATCATGGCAAACATTATGACTTCCTGCAGGGTTGTCACACGTGCGCCCAAATTCGCATCCAGATCCTATAGTCACGCGGTCCTTCTCGTCGCGCGGGGTGGTGATGGCCGACTGGCCCGGGCGCCGGCGGTTAAGCTGCGGCTGGATGTCGGACTCGACGAGGGACAGCCCTGGCGGGCAGTTCTCGATGATGCAGGAGACGGTCTTGCCGTGGGACTCGCCGGCACTGTGACGATGGAGGTTAGCAGGCTGTTGTCTTGCGTTCCTAGCAGTTTAGTGGAGGGAGAGGACTCACGTCGTCACGCGAAAGTAGTGGCCAAATGTCGACATGGGGTCTTTATCTGTTCTGTACGTCCACTGGGTGAATTGATTGACGGAAGAGAGACAGGTTAGGTAGAGAAGGAGTAATGTAGCGATGTCGTAAAGATATTTTTTGTTCGGTGACTAATAAAGTACAAGGTTATTAATAGACGAAGTACGAAGCTAGGTAGGTAATGCTCATGTAACCAATCAGATTATAGTGGAGATTCTATAACCAGCCCAAGAGAATTTCCTCCCAAGCCCGACATAATTGCAATGCCTGAATACCTAGCAGAATGTCATGATAGTCAACAGTAAAGCAGCGCACCAAGTCCTAGTCCTGGCCAATGACGTGACCTTTCAGACATCTTCAACAGTCTTTAAAAGTCATTGTTCATCGCTAGGTAGGATGGACGGACGACACACGTTTCGACTCTCAAAAATACTGCCAAAGATGTAATCGCTTGCAGTCTCAACCTCAGGGAAGCTCTGATCGATGGCGGAAAAGTGGGTCATTTCTAGAGTGCGTGAATTAGAGTAACCCTGTCTAGGTAAGGCGAATTGATAGATATAGCGGCGCCATGTTTCGCGGCCAAGGTGCTTGTCAGATCCAAGTCAACGACGACAAGTGATGATTGCCGTACAAGGGATCGACGTGAAGTAATACTAAGAGTCGCTGGCATCAAGCTGCCCATAAGATCGATCGCGTTCGTTCAACAAGGGAATGTGGGTACAGGCCGGAGCCACTGCGTACGGAGAATTAGACCACCTTTGCGTAACCAATCAGTAACATCTAGCGCTGAACCATACCGGTCGGGGTCGACAGGCGAGAACATATCATCACCGTCCTAATTGGAACCAAACCTTTTCACCAGCATCCACCACCGGCTGCTTGATCATTGTATCTAGACCTGCCACCTTGCGTTTCCGCTTGCGCAGTACCAGCGTTGAGAGTTTGGACATGTTCGGGCTTCGATGGACGCTGCCCATCAGTTTCGCGTACGATGGATGGTTGCAACACGCTGAGTCCAAGCTTTCGAAGGCTTGATCATCTGCATGTATGTAACAATGGGTTTCGCATCTTGTGTGGTCAACTTCCGAAATATATCCCAGACCTCAGGGTGTTTAACGACTGCGGCCGCGAAGCTGATGACAGCCTCGTCGTTCCCAGCGATGTAAAGTCGGGATTCGGGTGATTCCGTTGAGTGAGCGGCTGTGTTAATTAGGGGTGGCTAAAAAGCGCTTTTAACTCAAAAAGCGTACAGCTTTGCATATTACATAAAAAGCAGCAAAAAGCATATAAAGCAGCGCTATACCTAATTAAGTAAGCAATAAGCTACTATTACTATTAAAGTTTCTATATTATTAAAACTTTAACTATATAACTCCTACTTATATTATTTAGACTTTATAAAACTTTATTAAAAATTACTTAATAATATTAAAATACTATATATACTACTTAATATATTAATTATTATATAACTTACTCTTCTCTTATATAATTTTATTATTAATAAATATATATAATATTACTATAAATTCTATAGTGAGTGCTAATTAAGAAAGAGTAAATAAATAGGAGTTATTATATATAGAAGTTAAGCTTTTTAATAATATAGAGCTTAAGAAGAGTATATTAGATATTAAGAATTACTATAAATACTCTATATAAAAATAAATCTCTACTTATTATACTTACTTGCTTTAGATAATTAGAAGCAGGCGCCCTGCTTGCGTCGAATGAATAAAGCGACCTGTTTGCTTTGCTGGGAGCCACCCCTAGTGTTAATGGTCTCAGCAATGCCGTAGGATTGCCGTCCGTCGTCTTCGTGGCTCTTGACCTCGCAAATGGCGTGCGCAACCCGGAGGGTATCGCACAAGTGCGAGTCGAATGGTGGCTGGAAAAGTTCGACCATGCCTTTGGGAACGTCTGATATTCTCGAGAATGATCTGGGGCTTGGAAGAAGCCTGGGAGAATTCCGACAATGTTCCAGGACTTAGTGGGATCTGGGAGAATTCTCGACGTGTTCCAATATTTAGGGGAAGTCTGGGAGAATTCGGAAAATATTCCAAGACTTGGGGGAACTCCCAGAAAAATCCGAAAATGTTCTGAGATGTAGGCCAGAAACCGGGCACCTGGACGAGGACGCTAGAACTGGGCGGACTGCCCCCTTTCCCCTCCCTAGGGAGTGGTGTCCATTATGTCCAGAGTTGGCGGTGTTTTCGTGGCAGACTACCTACTTAGGTAGGTTGCCTACCAGCTACACACCCCGCCAAATTGCCCGTGGAGTTGCGCCCCAACCAATCACAGCTTGTAGCGCAAACTGCCATCCCACTTGAGGCTACTGCACCTGTATCGCGTTGCTGTTGATCTCCTTTCCCAAGCTCGACGACCATGAGCTCGTCTCTGGACACGCGATCACATCTTATTTCGACGCGCCGCAGCCCAATGCTGCTACGTTAACCAAAACAGACGGACCCCCAGCGGAACCGCTCACTTTCATCGTCGGGAACCCAGCTGGAGCTTGACAAACCCAAACGAGCTTCCAAGTTGCTTCCAGGATGAACTCGCTCTGGCCCTCCCGGGCCGCCAACGATGACACCGTCAATGCTCCGAAACCATCACCTCCACCTCCGACCGGCGATGTCGCAGATGCCGTCGTCGCGGACGTTGGCCCGGCCAATGATGCCGTAAATCCACCCCGGCCTCCTCCATCTCGACCCCCTCTGGCTAGGAACTCGTCCGCCCCGACGCCCGGCCCGGCCCCGGCCCCTGTCCCTCCGGCCCCGATGCCTCCTGCACCCACCGATCAGCCGCAACCAACCGATTCGCTTTCACTCTTGCAGCTCAGGCGTATCGTCGCCGAGTTTAGCAGGGGTGGACCCGTTGCGTACGATTTTGTCTACAATGACATGGGCTCCCACGATGAGGAAATCGACGAGTGGTTCGTCTACCAGTTCTGGCAGTGGGTGCGTCTCAATGCTGCACAGAGAGCGTTCGAATGGCAATGGCAACATGAGTACAATATTCAGTCAAGCTGGGAAGAGACAGAGCACGAGACAAGAGCGAGATTCACTCGGGACGCTTTGGAAGGATTGCGAGCGAAGGAGCCGGCCCACCGTTCAGCTTCTATTGGGAAACTTCTCTACCTGATACTGGGGAGATGGGGCGATACGTCCACTCCTGCTACCGTTGGTGATCGCAGATCTGCTGCGAGCGCTACGCAACTGGAGGCCATCAGATCGAGTATTACGTTTCTCACAGAATTGGACGGCATCGCTCCCGTCTGGATGGCCGTTCGGGACTGTTTCGATGTTTTCTGGTACGTCCCGTGTGACCATATGACCTGGATCTGAGCTGACCATAGAAGGTCGGATGATCCGCGACTCGTTCAGCCAGGCGGCGCACAGGAAGCCCAAGATGAGCTCATCAACTTGATGACCATCTTGTATGTCATCATACAAGAAGTTTTGAGCTTTCCCAAAGAGCTTGAAGCTACCAAAGCCAACCTTCGTGAGCTTCGACCACGCCGTCTTTCCATATGACTCGAGCTGACCGCCACAGTCTATCTGAAGCCTGGCTTAGTTGATTTCATGTCCATAGCGACTTCCAAACTGCGCTGGGACGATCAAAGCCTGATGCCGTCGAGTCAGGTAAGAAATTTGGATGCGGTTGTGGCCAATGCTAATGGCTTCAGATTTTCTTGCTGTACTGGAAATCCATTCTCCTGGTCTTAGGGGGCACACAGGAGATTGACGAGGCCAAAAAGGCCACGGCCGAATCGCCCAACGCAAAATCCAAGGACATCATCACCGCATCACCCTTAGACTACCATGTCTTTCGACAGGAGCTCACCTCCAAGTATCCCGCATATGTGCCGCCGCGGACGCTGATTCCCCTCGAACCCGAGAACACCACATTACTACCCCCTCTGCCGAACCAACCTACCAGGAACAGTGCTACCACTGGAATCCTCCCGGGCCCGTCAAATACCCAGAGCGGCGGTGCCTCCATCTTAAACCAGCCCGTACACATCGCAACACCTGCACCGTCACCCCCGCCATCTCCCGGAGTTGGGGGCAAAGGCGGGAAGAAGCAAAATTACCAGACGAATCAGAATTTCCCCTTCATGTACCCGCCTCTGGACGCTACGAGTAACAGTGCTGGCGGCAAAGGCGGCGCTGGCCTACAAGAACAGCTTGTAGGACGCAAGTGGGAAGGAAGCGACATTCCCGCGTCGATTCTTGAAGCAGGAGAGCTGTTCTCCAAGCGCGTTCGAATGACGCGTGCTACACGACAGCTCTGGGAAGAGCGTGAGAGCTTCTTGAAATTTGAGAGAGGCTGGGAAGCAGAGAATAGCGACAGCGATGTCGAGGACCTCGATCTGGAGGGACTTACTCTCGAAGAAAGGAAAGAGATAGCTGCGCTGAAAGCGGAGACGAAAGCGGAGGAACGCAGAGAGGCGGGGCTGACGCCGCAGGAGCCCGAAATCGACTGCGGCCCGAGTGGACATGTGAACGGTGAGGTCAAGCGGCGACTGCTCGCAGTTGAGAGCTTCTACGTAAGTACGGCAGGTCCGATTCGAAGTTAGCGTCACTGACACCACTGCAGAAAGAGTCTCTGCCCCATCTACAATCTCTCGTGATTGTGCTTTTGAGGCCCATACTCATGAACGTCACAGCCGTCCTTGCGCAGCCCATTGCAGGTCAACAACATCCAGGCATGGCTGGCAGAGGTGCTAACGGCATGGTCAACGGCGGTCCTGGGCCCAACAGACAGCAGCCTCAAGATCCGTCCTCCGCTTCTTCAGGTGGTCCTCCTGAACTTCCAGAAATGTCTCCTGAAGAGGTGGACGCCGCTAGGTCCAGAGAAGTTACAACAAAGGCCATCACAGGAATTCTCCTGCTATTACTGAAATGGCTCCGGGTCTCCCGTGAGTGATTATAACCTGACTTTTCGAACGAAAACTGATTGGACGTGACCAGACATTCTCAAGTTCGAGTATATGACACAGCTTCTGCTCGACTCAAATTACCTCCCGCTCGTTCTCAAGCTGTTTGCACACCAAGATATACAGCAGGTTGTGGACAGCAAGACGGATCGGCTGGAGAACAGGCGCGACATCCTTTTGCCGATGGTCGGGAAACAAGCTAACAGAGCGTACAGTTTCTTCCACTTCTGCAACCTGCGCTCGAAGTACAAGGATAACCCGCCTCCCCAGCCAGAGCCGGAGGACGAAAGCGAAGACGAGGCAGCACCGCCTCCCATTAAGAGGAGACGATCGCCACCTCGGCCGCCTGCGGCTGTAACTCACCAAGCAGATGAGAGCTCCCAGCTGGAAGGCCACACCGCGGCTCGACCCGAGGTTGACGAGCTCGGATATCCCGTCAACGACCTTCCGGCCGAGCCCATTACCGATTTCTCGCGGAGAAACTTCTTCTCCCTCATCAACTACCTCCGAATCATGCAAAAGATTTGCAAACACAAAGCTCACAGGAACCTGCTGCTAGTACAATACAAGTCAGCCAACATCCTTCGCAAATCACTGAAGGTGCCCCAACCCGAGCTCCGTCTCTACACCTTGAAGCTGTTCAAGAACCAAGTCCCCTACTGCGGTCGTAAGTGGCGGCAGAGCAACATGCGAGTCATCACGGCAGTCTATTTGCACTGCCGGCCCGAGCTGCGCGACGAGTGGCTCGCCGGCAGCGACGTCGACGCCGAGGTCGACTCGGCGCTTCCGCTGGAGCAGGCGCTGCGCAGCTTGACGCACTGGTTCAATGTGCGCAGATACCCGGACAAGATCGCGGTCGAGCTGCGGGCCGCCCTCCGCGAGGAGCAGGATTTTTTTACGAGGGAGCTCGAGAAGCTGGATATGAATTGGGCGGACGTCGGGAGCGACGAAGGCGTTAACAGTGAGTGGGAGCACGAGGCGACCGCGTGGCCATGAAAATAGCCCCGAGATTTTGTTTGACGATGTTTGCTGACACCATCAAGTGTCGGGTCTAGGATACTGACGACGGTCGCACGCGGACTGCGACTTGGTATTGAGGCAACGAAAGGTCGGGCACAGTGGTCTAGGTGTCCAACATAGTGTACTGCAATCAGCCACTACCGAGCGCTTGACGCAGATATTATGATGTGAACACGAACAATACGAAATATTTGCACAATCATTTGGTACACAACGACATCGACATAAACCATGACACATCTATTGTCATGCGCATGCAATCAAGTTCCAATTTCAGTAGATTGGTTGCTACAAAATCTATCACATGAGCAATCGTCTTCTCCTCGAGACGACTTGCAAGACTCCGCAATCCCAGGGTATAATTCCGTCCTTGTCCAGTTTCGTTCAGTTGCTTCACAATTCATCAAGTTCCTGCACCTTCTCAATTTCTCTCATTCCAGATGAAGAATCTTGCGCGGCACAACATCCGCTCTATACTCTGTCGTAAGTGCCATCGTTGTAGCGATATCCGGCAGGAGGCGCCGTGGTGCCGGTCTCATGACCAAAGTCGTAGCCACCGCCGGTAGCAGTGGTAGCGTTGCCGTACGCCCCCTCGTACTTGGGATAGCCAGTGTCCTGGGCGACAGCCGTGGTCTCGGTAGCGTAGCTGGTGCGAACCTGATCAGGGCTGGTGTGAACGGGGAGAGCGTTATCGTTGACAGTGTTTTGGCGGCCACGGCGGCGGAAGCTGCTGAGGAAACCCATTTTGTTGCCAGAGCCCGAAGTGTAGTTGTTCTTGGGGCTGGGGCCGAAGCGCTTCTCCTTGCGGTGGTGACGAGCAAGGGCGACTTCGACCAACATGGAAATGATGAAGAAGATGCTGGACGACGCGTTAGCTTTACGTTACGTTGGCAAAATGTCCTGATCAACTCACATTGCGACAACAGAGACGGCCAAGCAGGCAGTCTGCAGCTTGCAAGCAGTGCGCAGACTGGGCAGGTGAGTCCAGCCTTCGCTTCCGGTATTGGTCGGTTCGCCATCCGCTGGGCCATTGCCGAACGGCGTGCTCACGGTGCCGGAGCAAGAGTTACCTCCATCCTTGTTGGCAACCGCGACGTAAATGTAGGCCCCGATGAAGGTTACGTCGAGAACGATGGCGATGAAGGATGTGAAGGCGTGGCCGGCGAGGCAGCACAGCAGTAACAGACCAACGAGGGTGTAGAGCGTCGCGGCACCGGAGATGCCCTCGACGGCGCGGATCGAGTTTGCTATCGGAAGGTCGTGATTGTGCAGGGTCGCGAGGAAGTAGGAATAGACGGCGAGGATGAGGGCCGAGGAACCGAATTGAATTCCGCGGACGAACCACTGTAAGAACTTCAAGGCGAATGCCATGTTGGGCGGTGTGTATGAGGACTTTCGAAGTTACCCTTGTATTTGTGCTTTGGTTTGTGCTTTGGTTTGATTTTATTGGGGGAGAGACGTGTGCTGAGGTGAACCTGGGTTTTGTACGGTGTTCCTCGGCTCGCCCTGTGTTAATGGGTACGGGTTTTTCTTGATGATGGTGATGGTGATGGGCTGATAGCGTTCGCAGGTGAAGGGGGGAGAGGATAGAGGACCCTTAAGAGTTAAAAAGAGATCCCGCTGCCGGCAGTGGTGTGAAATGAATGGATACCTGTCTGCGGATCCCGCATTGCGTCGATCGTGGCAAGCAAGGGACAGCGACTGAGCAAGGTTTCTGCTCTTCTTGGGCCCCGTTATGTTTTGTCTTAAACGGGCAGTAACGCGGAACAGCCTTGATTCCTTTTACGCAGTTCCAAGCCGGTTTGGACGAATAGAAGTGACGGAATGTGAGCATCAGGACTTGGTACCGGGGGCGCTGTTTGCAGATGATGACGAGGAAGGTTGTGGCTGATGGGAGACTGTGCTATGACGTCAGACGTCTTGGAGGGGCAGACGGCGCCGTGATTGGGTCGGGTCGTGGACAGCTTCTCCATACTCGCGGCACGGCGTGTGGCTTTGCGGGGGGCGGGCGAAGGTTCGGGATCGGTAGGCTCCAGGGGTCTTCCTCTTCCTTACAGCGGGGCGTTTACCCAAGTCGGCCTGTACCTCAGCTTACCCCTCCCCAAAACCTTATCTTAGCCTCTATACTTTTAGCTAAAGACGCGCGCACAGGTTATATTTTAATATATTTTAATAACTTAAAAGTATATTAATAATATATTTAAAAAATATATAAGTTAAAGTTAAATAAAGTTAGTTATATTTAGTTATAAAGCTTAAAGCTAAAATAGTTTAAAGTTATATAAGGGTTATTTTAAGTGGTTTTATTAAATATACTTAAAATATATTTAAAATATATTAAAGTTTTAAATAAAAAATACTAAAAACTTTAGAAAGTACTTATAGATAATATATATATAATTAATATAAAGTTAGCTCTCTTCTTAAATTAGATATAATACTATAATATACTTACTACTTAGAATAGTTTAATTAAGTAAAGAGAAGTAAAGTAAAGTTTTATAGAAGGATAAATTAAAATATAAGTTATTACTTAAATTAAATAAGCTTTTTTTATAAAAAATATAAATAGTTTATATTTTAACTTACTTTTCTATAAAACTTTGAAGATTATATATACTATATTTAGGAAAGTTTTAGAATTTACTTAGTATTTATTTATAAATTACTTTTATATTATATTTTAAATTACTTTTTCTAACTAAAAATAGAGCTAGACTTACTAAATCTAAGTTTAATATACTTAAAGAAAGTATATTAAAAAGTAGTAATATCTTCTTTAAGAAGTATATATTATTATAAATATATATTTTTAACTTAAGCTTATAGTTATAATATAGCCTCTCTATAAAGAGACTATAAAAAACTTACTTAGTTTAAAAGTATAATTATAAAAATACTATATAAGCACTTTAACTTATACTCTTTATTAGTTAAAAATAATAATATAAAAACTCTATATATTCTTATTATTAATATAGTAGTAGCTTTCTAGATATTATATATAGTAGAGTATATAATATAAGTTTAATTTATATAAGAAAGTATAATTACCCCCTTGTGGCTAAATATAGTAGGTAGCAAAAGACACTAGAAGGAGCAGCAACGTTTTGTGCCCAGCAGGGTCTCGGTTTAATAGTCAAGGCCCGGCTGCTGAAGATCATTAGCAGGCTAATCCGTACTGTTGTAACTACAAGGTGAAGACCTTTCGATGAGGTGGTTGATCACGCCGACCCTTTTGTTCGTTACACCCATTAATTCTTCTGCGAAAGAATGGAACTGTTTCCGTTCGGCTGTGCACCTGAGCTGAAGCATTTCCCCCTGGATTTTCCAGGGTTTCCCCAGGCGCAGATATGGGATTGACTCGCTGCTGGCGGTCTAGCCCCATCCCTCTCCCATTGAGCGCAGCGGGAAGCTGTTGCCAATGGAGAACACGCCAACCCACAACATTTTGCATGAGAAAAATTGCGAGAAAAGGGCAACAAGATGGAAAAAAAAAAAACATCGTGCGTCCACTTGGAAATTGCGACCGACTTTGCCAAGCTAAGCCCAGCCAAGAACGGATTGTCCGGTGTGCCGGAGTAGACGTCAAGTCGCAGATGAATGGTCTCAAGTTGTATGTCACCGCCGTTGCTCTTGGCTTTCCTTAGACCAGGCTTTTACTACTAGTCACAACTTTGCAGGCCGTTTTCATCGATCGGACGGTTCAACTGAACAGGTGCCGGAAACTTAGTTGCATACTGGGTAGCGATGCATACGAGGGAAACTGGTTCCTTGGTTTCCCTCCCTCGGCCCTGAACCAAAGTCTCAGTGAATAATTGAAGGTGGAATTGGAAAGGTGGGACAGGAAAACCCTCCTGAGAATTTTTCATTCTCGTGTAGGTGTAACATCATGATGGCGTATGATTCCGAAAATTTGCACTTCATCGGCCGCCTCCGTAGCATATTGAGCGGCTTCCATCGCGGGGCCATTCTACTTGTGCGAACCCGGGGGATGCCCGTGGGGCGTAGACCGTTTCATTGTGGGGCACGAGGCCGGCCTCCGCGTCGGGTAGACGGGAGCTCGGCATGCGGTGGTTCCGGAAACCGCGGTTTCCCTCCGCCGACTGGTGCGTCCGGCAAAGCTGAAAGACAGAGAAACGAGCCAGTCCGGATTTGAAGCCTGTCAGTGGAAGAGAAAGGCTGCTGGTGACACCATTAAACCCCCGCCGCCTACCCGCGAAAGCAAAGACTCCCCCTACGGACGAAAAGAGTTGGCAGGGCAACCTGATGAACAGAATTGCCTTCGTGTCCATCGTGTGGTTCTTTTGCAGAGCGTAGCGTGAATTGTCTTTGTTCAACCTTGCCGAAAAGCGGTCGCCATGACACTGGGTTTCCGCTTCCTCGTGTATGGCAGAGGTTTTGCTCCGGTGTCGTGAGCGCTGATTATGAAGCAGATCGCCAGCTGTAAAGCACCGCGTCTTGGCGCAGAGGCTGGGTTGTCGGCGCAACTTGCTGACCACTAACTGATTGCAGTTGGACTTCGACTTCTAATGCAACGAAATCGATAGTCCGTTCTCACTAGCAAAAGCCACCCTCTGCTGCCATGGCCACCGTGGCGTACCCCTGGCAATTTGGACAATAGTCCTGCCTGGTTCTTCATCTGACAAGATCGCGGCGTTTGAGGTAGTAGGAGGAAAAGAACATGTAATACTTTAACATCGCAAGGGCGTCTTGGCGACAGGCAGGAGTGACAGCGGCATCCCGCGCCGTGTCTTTGTCCGGCGGTCTGGACAAGTCAGTGATTCGCATGTAATGACCGGATGTTAGCGGGCTTTGTGTTTTTGGATAATCTACAGCTTGCAACTGGGTGTCACCCACGACCCGATGATCTTGGAGCCGAGCTGGGATGCGGCCACTTCTTCGCCTTGAGGATAGCCGTGGCTCGGCCGTGATATGCAGCTCCGAGATCGACTTGCGAAGGAAGAGAGCAACATTCTGTGGATGCCGTCAAAGCCGGAGCTACACTGTAGCATCATCAGCCATCTGTGGGCGTATCACAGCGCTCTCACCTGAACGAGCGGCTGTCAGCATCTGGCCAAGGTGGGAACAAAAGCCGTGCCATCTTTGCTGGGTGGATTACGCAACTTCAGTTTTCCGGGATGACAATGCTTGTATTCAGCATCTGCAGATTCAGCTGAGAGCCATCGAGTCGTGGCATCGATAGCTCGCCGACTTGGAGGGGTTGCAGCGAGATAGAAGAGGCACTTGACCCGCGCGCGAGTGTGTGACCACGGGCGTAATGCCGAAATCTTTTTCCTCTTGGTGCGCTTCTGCAAGATGCCTTAGAATAAGCGTGCTCAGGAGTAGGGGATCACATCGTTGCCCCTGGACGCCGAAAGCCACGAAATTACTAGCAACCAATCACCATGGTCGCATTCTCCTTTTCGCTCCCACTCATCCAATGCGAGCGTGGTGCTAACGCCCATTCGGAAAGAAGTATCCTGTCCTTGCCAGAAATACGAAGCCACCACCGACAACACCAAATGCCATCCTCCGTGGACCGTCAACCAAAGCCCAGCCTGCTACGCCAGACTTTTCGACGGTAACTTGCGACAGAATTTATCCTAGATGGTGGCCCCTTCTTCTTCTTCTTCTTCCTCAGTCCAGACTTGCCCAGGGTGCCCAGATCGCCCATCTCCCCCGCTAGACTATCCGGCTGGTGCCTCTTCCCTCGGCCTGCTCCCACGTTCCGCTCAACCGTCTACCTTTTCAGCTACGCGCTGGCGCGAAACAGTTGCGGCATGGAGCCGTCTATTCCCTTTGCCTTTCCGTTCTCAGTTTACTCAATCTCTCGCGCCATGTTTCTTCTATCTAACGGCGCATGCCCTCCTTCCGCGTCACCTCTGCCGCCCTGTTCCTGTTCAGCCCATACACTCCCTCATGCGTGTTGTCTTTATGCTTTCTGATACGGGCTTTAATGCAATTTTTCGTTCGATCAAGTTACTCGCTCGTTTTGTTCATCATAATACAATTCCGTTAATCCAACCAGCGCTGCATCCCAGGTCTCAAGATGAAGCTGGACGCAGCTCTCCTGCTAAGCCTGCTCAGCTTAGCTGCTCAGACTATGGCCGATCCAACATGGCCTTCAGAAATCGACGAGTTGGAAGAGATCATGTACCAGACCTCCATGGTCAGGTCACGAAAATTTGCGGATTCGGTCTTTCCCTGCACGAGAGAGGTCTCTGGCGCGGGCCGGAAGAATGCCGCTGAATGGCTAAGGACTGCCTTCCACGATATGTCGACCGGAAACGTGTACTCGGGAGCCGGGGGCTTGGACGCTTCTTTGCAGTACGAGTTGGGAGCTACGAGTGAAAATACGGGTCCAGGTTTCGCAACAACCATGACTTTCATGGCTCCCTACATGACCCGAAAGAGCAGCATGTCCGACTTGATTGCTCTCGGAGTATACACTTCAGTCCTGTCGTGCGGCGGACCCTCTATCAACTTTCAAGCTGGTCGTGTAGATGCAACCGTGAAGAACAATCCTGGTGTCCCTCAACCCGGGGACAGTACCCCAGTCTTCACAAACAAGTTTGCACGTATCGGCTTTTCCAGCCAAGAGATGATTCAAGCAACAGCCTGTGGTCACACAATCGGTGGCGTTCACTCAACTGAAAACTCCGACATCGTACCCGCTGGCCAATTCACAAACGACGTGGCCACTTTCGATACCACTGATGCTGTCTTCGACCCCAGGATTGTCACTGAGTATCTAGACGGCTCTACCCGGAATCCTCTGGTTGTTGTGCCCGGGACATCCAGGGGCAAGAACTCCGACTTCAGAGTCTTCAGTTCAGACCGCAACGCAACTGTGCGGGCCATGACAGAACCCGCTGTATTCAGCTCTGTCTGCAAGACCGTCTTCGAAAAAATGATCAACGTCGTGCCGTCCAGCGTTACTCTCGGTAATGCTATCAAGCCTTACCAGGTAAAGCCGGTACAGATGCAGCTCACCCTCCAGACGGTGTCGACTATGCAGCTCACGGGATACATCCGTGTTCGAACCACGAACTTACCACTTGGCAACATCGCCGGCCTCACCATCAACTACAAGAACCGAAACGGTGGCACGATTTGTGGATCCGCCCCATGCATCCTCAACATTCCTCTTCAGGGGATTTCCCAGGGCTTGGAGGATAGCTTTGCTTGGTTTCCCATTGGGCAAACGATTCCCGTCACCTCCGGCATCTCGTCATTTACCGTCACAATCAACATGAAAGACGGTTCCAGCACGCTATACGACAATAACGGAAATGGGTATCCCATGCAAGACGCCATCTTCCTTCAGACGGATCAAAGCTGCCTGAACCAAAACTCCGGAGATGCAACTTTTGTGGCTGCCGTCCGCAACGACAGGACATCTCTTCCCGTCAATGTCAACATCTGGTACAAGTCGAAACGTACTACCAGTGTTGTCCCTCTTTTGAGCAACAAAACGTTAGCCATGACCAAGGGCGACTGCAAAGGGGGATACACCTTCTATACGGTAACGACGAACATCCCGGGTAGTCTAAGCGTTGAATCAACCCTGGATTTCAGTAGTGGAAACATGGTTGACTCTTTCAAGAAGGCCAACATTGTCGGGGGAGGTTGCCAGAGTTGGGCTGGCGGCAGCACTTGCAGCAGTATCACCATTTCTTCCAGCACATCCTCAAGTGCAGCACCCACCGCTACGCTTCGCCATCGCGACACAATGGGTGGATACAAACTCGTCTCTTGCTGGACTGAGGCTTCGAACGGACGTGCCCTGAAGGGAGCCGCTTTTGCCTATGATGGAATGACTCTCGAAAGCTGCATGGGCAACTGCACGGGATTCGACTACTGGGGTACGGAGTATGGACGGGAATGCTACTGCGGAAATACGTTGGACGCATCGTCAACGTCGGCACCCTTGGGCGACTGCAACTTCGCATGTTCTGGTGACGCCACCCAGTTTTGCGGCGCTGGAAACCGAATCGAGCTTTACTCGACTACTGCCACCCGTACAAGCACTTCAACTGCGGCACCGACAGCGACCCTGGCCCATATTCCCACCGTTGGCCAGTACTCTTTCGTGGGCTGCCAGACTGAGGCAACCAACAATGCGCGCGCTCTGCAGGCCGCCTCGTCAGCGTCCGATGACATGACTCTGGAAAAGTGTGCTGCTTTTTGCTCTGGGTATACCTACTTTGGCACCCAGTACGGTCGTGAATGTAAGTTTGGTCAAATCGTCGTCTGAGCTACAACTGACATGTACAGGTTATTGTGGAAACACACTTCAAGACACGAGCAAGGCTGCTACCATCACCGAGTGCACGATGAAATGCGCCGGAAACCCATATCAGTATTGCGGTGACGGTAACCGTCTGGATTTGTACAAGCTTGGAAGTGCTTCATCGACGTTGCTCACTTCGACTGTTTCAGCGACGACAACAGCCTCCAGCAGCTACCTTCCTCCTACAAGCGCTTCTGGTACGCTCTCCAGTGGTGTCTCGTCAGCTCCTTTCACTGGCTCGTCAACTGCTATGTCGTCTACTTCTAGTACCGTGATTTCATCGAGCAGTGCCTCCTCCTCGTTGACTTTCACAGCACAGGCTGTTTCAAGTACTCCATCATCGAGCAGTTCTTTTTCTCCGAGCAGCACAGTCTCTCCAAGCAATCTACCCTCTTTCAGCTCAACTACCACGATATCAAGCAGTAGTCTATTATCTTCATTGAGCAGTTCATCTCCTTCCAGCAGCACGTCTTCATCAAGCAGTCTGGACTCTCAAAGTAGTTCGCTAGCTTCCAGCTCGACTTTCACTACTTCGAGCAGCAGCTCATCATCTCCCAGCAGCAGCGCTGTTTCCAGCAACGACCACGCTGTTTCGTCGAGCAGCACCGCGATTTCTTCAACTCTGACAACCCAGATTACTTTAAGCAGCGTAACATCTTCAAGCAGCAGTGTTTTGTTGTCCAGCACTACCTCGGTCTCTAGCAGCCAGATTGGCAGCTCCGTGATTTCGACGAGTACTAGTGCCATCCCCAGCAGTACAAAATCTAGTGCCACCAGCACTGCTCCGACACTTGCCAACAAGCCAACTGTTGCAGCATACAATTTGACAGGCTGTTGGACAGAAGGCGACGGTGTTCGCGCTCTGGGCCAGAAAAGCTATTCTTCCCACGACAACATGACACTCGCGTACTGCGCGGCCTTCTGCTCCGACTTCAAGTATTTTGGAACGGAATACCGTGGCGAGTGTTATTGCGGCAACTTTCTTGCTTCATCGAGTGCAGCCGCTCCATTGTCCGACTGCAATATGCCCTGCTCCGGAGACCAGTACGAATATTGTGGCGGCGGCAACAGGCTCACTCTGTACTCAAACAACTTGAAAGTAGTCGCTCCTGCCCAACCAGCAACTGCAGAGGCATACGCGTTCCTTGGCTGCCGCACAGAGCCAGCGCAGGGAGGACGAGCCTTGACTCTCAAGTCGACAGCCTCGGATAAGATGTCTAATGACCTTTGCGCGGACTTCTGCAACGGCTACAGCTACTTCGGCACAGAGTACGGGGGTGAATGCTACTGCGGGAACACGTTGCCAGACTCTTCCCTTGTGGCACCTGCGAGCGACTGTAGCATGGTTTGTTCAGGGAACAGCTCTCAATTCTGCGGTTCTGGAAACCGTCTGTCGGTATACCAGAAGTGATGGACGAGACGTGTTCCCCCGCGTGCTGGGGATTAGAAGAGAGGTGGTGCTTAGAGGCAGCCGTAGACGATGTATGCATCCCTCAGTTTTAATACAATTGCTCATATGAGTCCAATGCATTCTCACAACGTCTTCATCCTTACACTCACTGTTCAATCCGAACATTGGGTATCAAACGGCCTCAAATTGACGTGTCCGGGAACTGGGAAGTCGCGAGCTCCCGTCAATGAATCCATAGGTGGAATGGCTTTGTGTTAGAGTGCGGAATCCCTTGTCGTTGAGGGTTAACTAGTTCTTCTCCAGGACTGCTCACTTCGATCCACATGCGTTCTCCAGTAAGTGGCCAACAGCAGAATCTGCTGCCGAACACTAAACAGGCTGTGCTAAAGCTCATGTAAGACGCGCAGATACTGTTGTCTGTGATGATTCGTCTTCTGTCGCGGATGAACCACGGCAGGCCCCATTTCGGACACCCGGGGAAATCGAGACTCTGATGAAGCTCTGTTTTGGCAGATCGACGGAATAGAATAACCAGCAGACACTTACTGCTCGCTCCCCGTTCGTGTCTCCCATGTCTCCCATGGGCAAGTGGCTCAGGGCTTGACGGGCTTGTGTGCGTGCGGGTGGGGGGGGGTTTCCTTGGGGATTTCGTGTGCCTCCGAATAAGGCCAGGATGATGTCGACGATGGCAACAGAGATGGTGGTAAGAGTGGCCTAGCATCATGTGTAGGCGAATTTGACTCAAAAGCCTCGCTGAAGCCAATTCCTTTGCTTTGATAATCAACTTCATCGTCAGGAAGGTTGACTCGACGATGCTTCCAAGATGGTAATACGTTGAACTTGCGTCGTGGCTGCGGCGAAACAATGAGCCGTTGTACGAGCTCCTACGTCATCCGCAGCGAGGTAACGGGCAGCAGGACGATCGTCAACCACAACGACCTCCCGGAGATGACGGCTGACGAATTTTTGGGCATTGCGGAGGCGTTTCGTGGAGACGGCAAGTCGTGGTGGCACTTTGAAGGGCGGAACCCTCAGACGACGTTGGAATGCATTCAGATACTGAGGCGAGTGCTGGGCGACGACGACGTGACTGTCAGCGTCGAAGTTGAGAAGCCTGGAAGGCCGGGTCTGACGGAACTTGCTGCCGAGGCAGATGTCGTCTTTTACTCTAAGAGTTGGGCTGAGGTGGGAAATGGATTCTCGATATTGTGCAGAATGACGTGTCAAGATGCTGACGTCCTCTAGGATTGTGGCTACACCTCTGGGGAGGACTGCCCGAGGACGGATAAGTTACCGCGGGCGTAAGTCAGCAGTCGCAGGGTCGGGTTCCTTTGCTGATCGTGATGGCGCAGCTCCCTGGCCATGACTACCTGGGGTGCTCGAGGGGCGTCGTGCTTCTCATACAAAGACCGGCAATACATCGAAAGCTCAGCGAGAGACCCCGTGGAGCAAGTGGTCGAGTAAGTCGTCCGTCTCCTGAGCTTCAACACACCTAGAACACAACCCATCCCGATACCCAGATGGACGCCCGCGGAACTGACGGCCTCTAGTTCGGTGGGCGCCAGAGACACATTCTTCGCGGGCATGCTCTACGGCCTGATCTGCCAGTCGGACCGTTGGAACCTGGCCTGGGCAAGAAACTGGACTTCGCAGTCGAACTTGCCACTCTCAAGGTTCAGCGGGAGGGGTTCGGTGGGCTTGGAGTCAACATGCAAGGTCGTGTCTACAGAGGGCCGCCGCCCGTACCGGGGACGTCAGGCCAGGCGATGGATTCAGCTGGGTGCCGTCACGGCAGCCGCGGTTCCTTCTCCCCGATGCCGTAGAAGGGGTGGTCGTTTCGGCCGTGGATTAGGAAACGGGATGTGTGGGCGCGCGCAGTTCGCGCGTTCCGCAATGGTAACGGGGAAAGGAGGGGGGGCGAAGACCCACCTGCCTCCGTCGGCGGTCGCGCCTGTTGCGTAAGGTATCCATGTACTCGCTGCGCCAACGTTCTGCCCCGGGAAGAGGGTTTCTCTGTGGGGAAGAACAGGCGGTGTATTGACTACTGAAGTATGGCGGTTGGTGGATGGACAGTCCTGCAAGCGAGAAGGAACAGAGGCACGCCGCCGTTACGGGCTAGAGCAGAGAAATGGGTTGTTCTTGGTAACCCTTATGTCCAAAGAGAGCGGGGTCTTTTCCACGCCAAATGATAAATGAAAACTTAATAGTAGTTACTGTGCCTTTTGCCACCCACTATGTTCAAATGGGTTGTTTATTTTGTTATGCCTTTCTGTTAAGAAAGGTTATCTTTCTCATCTAGTTAAGAGATATTTATCCCCTAGAAGAATCTCCCGTTTTAGACGGGAATCCAGCTTTCTGATTAGCAAAAAAGAACCTTATAGGTAATTAGCTAGCTTAGCTAGCCCCTTATATATAGTGGGGCTTATATCTTAAGTTAGTTATTATTTCTATAATATATAAGATATTATAGTTTAGATATATATTAGCTTATCTAGTTTTATAAACCTCTACTTCTATTATATCTAATAGTAAATATCTACTATAACTCTAAGCAATTAATATATAACTTAATTATATAGTTAAGTATATATTTCTACTATATCTTTTAGATTTTAGTATCCTAAAACCTAAGTTACTAGTATTCTTTCTTACTAAGAATCTAGTTTTATATTAGTAATAAATATAGATCCTATTATAGATCCTAGTAACCTAATTACTATATACTAGAGTATAATAGGGAGTTATTCTACTTTTAGTTATAGCTAATTATTTCTTAACCTAGCTAGCTAGAACCTTCTTAATTATTTAGTTATTAATTAGTAGTTATAGGGGGGTTGTCTAATATCTATTTTATTCTATTTACTAATATAATAAGAGCTTATTTAGAGAAAACCTAATAAGATCCTTACCTATTATACTAGTTACTATATTAGTATAGTGCTAATTTAAGCTATAAGTATTAGCTACTAGCTACTATATATATAGTATACTTATATAAATAGCTCTTAGAAGTAGTATATTATTATATAGATAAATAAGGCTATATAGGTAATAAAAGGCACCTATACTAACTACTATTAGAATAATTAAAATAGTAAGTATAGTTTTTATAAGTATATTCTTTCCACTTTAGAGATATTCTAGTAATAACTTAGCTATTATTCTAGGTAATTCCTATAATAGCTATACTAGTATACTACTAGAGTTACTTAGTTATTTACCTATATTACTTATAGATATATTCTTAGTAGTTTATAGGTAGAAAGAGTAGATAATTAACTTTAAGATACTTAGTATAGCAGCCTATATAAAGATATATATAAGGATAATAGCCCCTAAATTAGTTATATAATATATAGAAATTAGATAGGAGCTTAATATAGTATAAGCTACTCTCTATTACCTGCTAGAGGTATTATAGCACCTTAGATCTAAAATATTAGAAGTTACTATATTATTATTACTTAGATATATATTTAATAATAGCTATATTACTACCTTAATAACTTTATATACTAATATTATTCCAGGTATATCTAAAAAAGGAAGTTTATTAACTGCAAATCTAGTATATAAGTCTATATTAGAACCTGGAATTAGAGGTAGTACTACTAATATAGATAGAAATATAAGTCTTTAATATAAGTATAAATATAATAACTATTATTTATATACTAAGCTAATTTCTATAAGTAGTTTTAACTTATTACCTTTAAGTCTTATAAGTAGTAATTATTATATCTACTAGCTTATTTAATCTTTCTATACTCTATATAAGTTCTTTTAGTATTCTTATAGCTAGAAAAGCTGCCTTATTTAAGAGCCTAACTAGGCTTATACTATTAAAAGTTCTAGCTCTTAAAAGCTAGATATATATATTTATTATATTATATATTATAATATTTCTAAATTACTATCTACTCTATTAGTAATTATATAGACTAAATAAGATCCTATCTAATAACTAACTCTAAGCCTTAAAATCTATTAATACTAAACTAGGTATATATAAAAGACCTATTTAAGTAATTCTAAGTTTAAAGCCTTTATATTATAGTAATTTAGAATATAGTGTTTTAGTATATTTTTATTTAAGAGTAACCCTTTCTTTAAGTAGGAAAATAGTATCTAGTAAGATATAGAGTAAAGTAAGATCTTTTATAGCCTTTAACCTTAATAGTATTCTAGTAAGTAAGCTAATATAGAGGTAAATATAGTTATCTAGTAGTATCTCCTTTATACTAGGTTTAGTTATTATAGTAATAGCTTTAAACTTAGTACTATTAACCACTTTAAGTTCTAGATACTTATTTATATTTACTAGAATTAGTATTCCTTTAATATATAGGAAAATCCCTAGTATTATTAGCTTTAATTTATTACCTAATAATAATATAGTAGTATATTCTTTATTAATAGGCTTCTATAATATCTAGTTATAGCTTAAGAGGAAGATAGTAAGTAGTCTTCTAATATTTTTACTAAAAGCTATTATTATATAGAAGCTAAGCTTCTATTTATATTAGTTTAGCAGAATAATAGTATAGATACTAGGTGAGAAGTTAAGTTTTAAATTAGTATTATACTAATCTATAAGTTAGTTAGTATTATTATATATCTAGTAACTGCTCTATAAATAATTAAGAAATCTAAGCAGAAAATCACTAGTATTAGCTTACTTTTACTTAGTAAGTATTACTATATATATAAATCTCTGCTATAGCTGCCTCTCTTCTATCTTACTATATAGCCTTATTATACTTTTAGAGTTTAGAAATATCTATTTAGGTAGCAGGCTTAGTAAGCTCTTATATAGTACTAGTCTAAATTATAGAAAATCTTCTAGTAGAATAATAACTAGTATTCTACTAAAAGGTTATTATAAGTTATCTCTTATCTTATATAACTTCTTACTAATCTTATATAGAGTAGCAAAGCCTAATATACTAACTTTATTAATAACTAAAACTTTTTATTACTACTATTATTATCTTAGATATTTAGTATTAGTAGTAGTAGAGGTCTCTAAAAGATTAACTATCTGCTACTAACTATTATAATCTTTAGGTTAAGAGTAGAGTATATTATAGTTCTCCCTATACCTATAATAGTAGTTCTTAAAGTTACTATTATAACTAACTAGCTAGTTATATCTATATATATAAAAACCTTCTTTAGTAAGTTAATAAGCTATAACTTACTAGTACTACTACTACTATTTATATACTAAAAATACTAGTTATTCTAGTTATACTAAGTATTATTAGTATATTTAGCAACCTAGTTTATAGTATAGTAGATTAGCTTAAGTATAATTAACTATATTTAATTTAGTATTTAAGCTTTACTAATAATAAAGGCTATATATATAAAGGATATACTTTATTCTAACTTAATTAATATAGATACTAACTAGATATTAGATATATTATATAAAGTGTTTAACTAATTACTAATATCTCCTAGATTATAGTAGTTATTACTCTTAATAGTAATTATCCTTTTAGTATAAGCTCTGCTTTATATAGCTTTTATAGCTTTAATAATTAGCTTTATTATATAAAAATAGAGTACTAGCCTAAGAAGTAGATATTTTATAGTTAATATATTATTAGTATTAGAGTTATTATCTATTACCTATAATAAGAGGTTAAAAAGGCTAGTAAGATAGGGTAAGCTATTAGAGATAGTATCTCTATTTTAAAGCTAAGCTACTATATTAATAAGGAATTCTATTAGATCTAAGTAACTAGAAGTATAGCTAATATCTAGTAAATCTTTATAGTTAGCTCTATTAAATTTAATACCCTTATCTCCTTTACTATAGCTTACCTATAGTTACTAATTAAGCTTAGCATTCTTAGTAGTTTTATATAGGAGTTAGATATTTTTAATAACTAAGGTAATCTAGTCTAGTAGTTATTTAGAGAGGTTAGTCTATGCAGTTATAGTATTCCTATTAGTATAAGAGAGGAAGTTCTGCTATAGTATAAAAAGTATAAGCAGTAAAATAGCAGATCTATATATAAGTTAGTGAAATATATTATAGGTTAGTAAGAAGATACTACCTTTAATAGTAGCTATCTATTATACTAGATATAATATAGTTTAAATACCTAGTAATAATAGAAACCTGGGTTTACCTTATAAGCTTCTATACCTACCTATTAGTACTAGAAAGGCTATTAGTAAAGAATATCTAGATACTATTCTATTACTAACTTAGCTTCTATATATTAATAATTAAAATCTATTTATTTAGGTAAAGATAGTTAAGAAGCAGCCTATAGTAGGTATAGATATCTAGCCTTAGTAAGTAGTACCTATTTCTATCTAAGCTAATAGTATCTAGGCTAGTATATCTAGCTGCCTTAGATCTAGTAGCATTATAGAAACCTAGCTATTACTAGAAAATAGCCTAATATATAGAGTTTATATAAATATTAACCTATACTACCTTACTAGAGTAGCTGTTACTATATTCTAAGAGGCTAGAGCAGACCTATATTATAGATAATTTATAACTTAAGAATATCTGATTAGCTATTCTTATAAGGAACTAGTAGGCCTTATTATTAATATAATTACTATTAGTAGTATTATTTTCTATATTAATTATATTATTATTTTGCTTAACTATATTCTCTAATACTATCCTTATTAGTGCTATATACTTCTAGAGTAGTATATTAAGCTTTATAGAGTAGTTTATTATATAGTAGACTATTAATAGGCTAGTAGTATTAGTTAGCAGAAAAGTAGTATTAATATTATATCTTAGTCTAACTATTAAAGCTAGATAATATTAATTAATTCTCTTATAGTTATAGTATATATAGAGGATCCTATTAGCTATAAACTCTGTTTTATCTCTTTTTACCTATAGTGCCTTAAGGTAGCAAGGATATTTCCTGGTAGTTAGGTTATATTTATTATTAAAGCTATACTTAGTATAAGTTGCTCTATATAAGTATATCTAGTAGTATTAGACTACCTATAAGACCTCTAAGTTATAAGCAGTGTTAAGTATACTGAGGTTATTAGTTAGGTAGCTGATATTACTATAGATACTCTCTCCTTACCTATAAAGCTAAGAGGCTTTGTTATTACAGCTCTGTTTATTATAAGTCTAAGTATTAACTATTTATATAGAAGATATATTTTACTAAAGACTAAATTAATATAGTTATAGACTTAGTTTATATATATATAGTCTGCCTTATTTGCTAAGTCTAAAAAGAGGTTAGGTAAGTTATTATTTATATAGAGCTATATAAGCCTATAAATATATAGGGCCCCTTATTTATTTGATTTTATATAGCTAAAGTAGCTAGTAATATAACTAAATACTAAGTCTTAGCTAATAGCAATATAATATTTAAAGAAGAGGTTAATTTTATAGTAAAAGAAGGTGGTGCTACTAATAGGATCCCTGACCCTGTAAGATATGCTAACTAGGCAGTATTTAAAGTAGTTAAGTATATTTCTAAAAGTAACTTTATTATTTAAAGCTATTATAGCAGTAAGTTTTATATTTACCTTATTAGTGAGGTTATTAGGGTTAATAGTAAACCAGATACTAGATATACTATATACTAGATATAGAGACTTAATCTTTCTTTAAGAGTTAAAATACTTCTTATTTAATATATACTTAGTATTACTAAATAAGCTAATCTTATATATCAGGAAGGTAATATCTATATTACTAGTTATTTAGTGTTTATAATATTCTATTTCTATAGCTATAATATTATTAGCTATAAGCGTTTTAATAATATACTTAATTCTTAGAAAGAAACTCTTAGCTATCCTAGTATAACTTATTCTCCTATTATCTGATCTTATAAGTATATTAAAGGCAAAAAAAGGAAATATTATATAAGTTATAAAGTAGCTGCCTAGTAAAGTATTAGCTTATAGGGGTATTAATTTTTATTATAAGTAACTAACTATATTAGTATAGTAAGAGTCTAGTTTATAGCTTTAGGTAAAAACTGCTAGTTTAATATAGCTAGCTTAAACTATATATAGCGCTATTAGCTGTGTTATTATAGGCAGGTAGCCTATATAGTTCTCCCTGCTCCTATAGGAAGAGGTAGGGAAAGGTCTTAGAGAAAAAGTTAGGATTATTTAAATCAGTAAATATTTTAGGTCTTTAACTAGTAATATATAGCTCTTTATTAACTCTAGTATATATATTAGTGATACCTGCTATATAGTTCTAGAACTTTAAGCCCTAGAAGCAGCAATCTTCTATATAAAGGGCAGCTCTTATAAGTCAGAGATACTCTATAACTCTATAATTAGTAGTAATATTAATAGCTAAAAGGCCTATAAAGGTTAGTTCTAATATTTTATACTTAATAGTATAAATTTCTATATTATTAGGTTCTTCCTTATTAGACTAGATTGCTTCTAGGCTATTATTACTAGCTATCTTAATATATATTATATTAGTTTTCCTATTTAGTAGCATAGCTAGTATTTCTATAGTATTATAGATAGGCTTCTATATAGTATCCCTTTTAGATACTAGTATATAACAGCCTTTCTATATATTATTTTTAGTATAGGTTTTATATTATACTATATAGTTAATAAGCTCTTAAAGTATATTAATATCTAGTATAGGGTTTACCTAGAACTATAGATTTGCCTTACTAATAGTAATATCCTAGTAGAGATTATTATTTAGCTTTAACTATTAAAGCACCCACCTTAGCTAGGAGGAGTTAATAGATAGGATAAATAAAAGGTTACTAGAAAGGAGTTATTATAGTCTAATAAAATATATATATATTTATTCTTACTCTTCTACTAGGAGATATAATAGAACTCAGGTAGCTAATTCTTAGATATTATTAGAAAATATAGTAATATATCCTCTTTTTAGCTTTTAGTAGTAGCTATTTATCTCCTTATTAATATTAATAGTTAGCTTTATAATCTATCTATATAGAGTATAGATTCTAATAAGCTGCTCCTTAAATAGAAATAAATCTATAAGCTTATTAGGATAGGTATAGATATATCTAATTATAAGGTTATTTACCCTATATATATATAGGAGATAACCCTTCTCTAATAACTTAAAGCAGTTATTATAGATAGAGAATATTATACCTAGACTATAGAGAAAGCATACTATATAGGAAAAATATACTTAGTTAGCTTATAGTATCTCTGCTAATATAGAGTTATAGAGAGGTTAGAAAAAGAGCTATATAATATCTTAAAGCTAACTAGGAAAAAGTTATTAGTAATAGACCTAGCAGTATATAATTTCTATTATAGATTTATTATATATATTATTATAGAACGCCTTAATAGTATCTAGTTAAATATTCTAGGAAACTAACTTATACTATATCTATACTATAGAGTCTAAAGCATTCTAGTAATACTAGTTATTCTACTTATAAAGAATATTATAGAGTTTCTTATAGATATCTATACTACTAGCCTATATTAGAGTAGTACTATAAAGTTAGAGCTAGTCTACTTTAAAGCTAGTTATAGTATTTTTAGTAGGTTCTAACTACTAGATAGTAAATTTAAAATTAGTAATAGGTAGAGTGGGCATTATAGTTTTAAGTAGTAATACTAATACTATAGGATTTTAACTTACTAGTGCCTGCTACCTTAGTTTTAGAAAATTTTAGCCTTAGCAGGCTCTGCTAGAACTATAATATCCTCTTTAAGGAGATATTATAAATAGCTTATTAAGTTATTAGGTTAGATATAGCTAAGTAATATATTTATCTAAGTTATATTATATATAAATAATTTTAATATTTACTTATTAATAATTATAGAGTAAGTATAGGTAATATCTGCTTAAGACTTATAATACTCTAGCTATATCTTAAGCTATAATATTTAACTTTAATTATCTAGTAAAAGAAGCTCTAGCACTATTTACTTAAGTCTTATAAGCTCTAATACTACTACTTCTATTACTATTATTAGGTAAAAGAAAAGGGTATAGATACTATAATATTTATAGACCCACTTAGTCTAAAAATATCTAAGATTGCTAGCAGCTATCTAACTCTAAGCTCTAACTTTAAATTATATTTAGTTATCTATAAGGTAATTAGTATAAGTTATTAGACCCACTTAGATTAGTAATATCTAAGATTACTAGCAGCTAAAAAACTTAATACTCTAACTTTAATCTATATTTAATAATCCTAGTAGATTTTTAAAGGAAATAGATATAGAGCCTGCTAAGTTCTTATACCCCTTTTAATAAGTAATACCTATAATTTATAATCCCTTAACTATTTACTACTTTAACTAGCTTAGTAACTATAAGGTATATCTAGTAATATACTAAATAGCTTAAAGGATTTATAGATTACTAAATCTACTTATAGTAGAATTAACTAAAACTAATTATTTAGAGTAAGGTTTAATAGTTAGTAGTAGTATTTATATTTATTTAAGAAGGCGTTTCCTTTCTTAGCTTAATATATTATAGGTTCTTCTATTATAGTTTCTCTTTTAATATAGTAATAAAAAATAAATTCTCAGAATTTTAGCTAATTAAGGTGATATTCCTACTAAGTAATTAGACTATCTCCCTTTAAATAACTATAATAAGTAAGCTAGTTAATATATAGTTCTTAGATAGAAATTCCTAACTATTTTAGTCTTAGAACTAGATAGCTAAGATTTAAATCCTAGTTTATTAGCTAGACTAGATTACTACTAACTTCTCCTAACTCTTATAGGAGATACCTAATAATTATCTAGTTATAAAAATTAGCTAGTTTATTTATCTATTAGCTAACTCTAATAAACTAGAGTTAGGCACTTAGATATTAGTTATATACTTACCTTATTTCTAATATATACCTTATATAATAAAAGGTAATAGCATAGAAGACCTAGAGTATAAGCAGCTAGCATAGATAATAGATAAAGATATTAATTTATAAGTATTTAAAAATAAGCTATATAGTTTAATACTAATTAAGCTCTACCTTTAATATCTATAAAGAGAAAAGCAAATATAATCTAGTTTCTCTATTCTTTATAATAATATTACTATTTATTACTTTCTATAATTATATTAATATTAAGATATATCTAATATCTGCTTTAGTATTAGAAGTTAATTAAAACTTATTAGCAGTTTTTAAGGTTTAGTTAAGGTTTACTACTAATAAAGCAAGTTATCTAATAACTAGATAGTATCTGAATTATATCTATATAATATATACTAGTTATAAGCTATACTTAAAAAATAAATATAAAGAATATAAGGCTAATAAAACTCTATTTTAGTAGTATAGTAAAAAGGGGTATATAACTAGCTACTTTTATAGTTTCTATAATAAAGGTTCTCTATTTATAGAGTTAGGTCTAACTAACTTATTAGTCTTTATACCTTTAATTAAGATAATTAATATAGATTAGGTATCTATATCTCCTAAATCTAGCAGTTTAGAGGCTTCTTTATCAGTTAGAAAGGCATAGTAAGAGGCAAAGACTCTATTATAAGGTAATAAGAGCTACTTAGTATTTAACTTCTTCTTTCTATTACTAGTCAGACCTAGCAGACTAAAGATAAAAGTAATACTAGCTTTAATAGTAATACTACTAATTAAAGGTATAGATTTATAATTTTACTATTATTACTACTTAATTAACTAATATAATTTAGTATCTACTAGATTTAGAAATAGTTAAAACTCTTTTTTAAACTAAAAATAAAGATAGCTTATAATCTCTATTTAATACTAGTAAGTATATATCTACTATATAACCTTCTAATATTAAGTTTATTACTAATCTAGCTAATAATAGCTAATTACCTACCCTCCCTATAAGGAACTTAGAGAAGAATATAGATAAGTTAACTTTAGCTAAGTATCTAGTAGAGGTAGAACCTCTTAAAGATATATCTGATAATAGCTAGTCTCCTATATAAGCTTTCTAATATCTAAAAAAGAAGTATTAGATTAGGTTATATTATATATAGGTCTACTTTTCTATTAACAGATAAGGGGTGTTCTAGTAACTATAGGTTATACTATATTTATTATAGGAAGTTACTAAATTAAACTATAAAACATTTTATATAAGTTTATATTTAAGTTTTCTATATTAAAATAACTATAGATCTCTTATATAATTAAGGAGATATATAATATCTAACCTACCTTTAAATATAGATTTATATAGAGGCTTAGAAACTGCCTTTATAAGATTCTTCTAAACCTAGCATATATAATATATAGCTTAAATTTAAGTATAAAGATTACTAATATATCTTATACTTAGATTACTTTAAAAGATTAGTATTATAATTAACTTATACTTCTTATAATTTCTATATTCCTAGTCTAAAAGCCCTATTATTATAAGCCTAAGCAGTTATCTAAATAAGCTTTATAACTTAAGTTAAAACTCTATTTTTACTAAATTATTCTCTATATTTATTCTACTTTTCTGCTATAATAGTATTACTAGCCTAGTCTAAAAATTACAGGTAAAATATCTTTATATAAAGGGGCTAGCCTCTTCTATTAATATAGGCTACTACTTACTTAAGCTTAGAGTGGTTTTTAATAATAGAATATAATACTAAGTAGTTAGTAACCTTAAGAGAGTTAAAGCTAGTACTATATAGCTTATATATACTTACTAATATCTTAGAGAATATCTTTAATATTCTATTCTTCTCTTAAAATTCACTAAGCTAACCTATAGCCTCCTTCTATTTTAACTTAGATAAGTCTTTATAGATAAGTATAAACTAGTAAGAACTATTATATAACTTATTTTCTATTTACTATTTCTAGTTATAGAAAGGTTAGTTAAAATAATAATATTTTTAAGTCTACTATATCTGCTCTAAGAACCTATACTATTACTATATATCTCTCTATTACTTTTTGCCTGTTAGAGAATATACTTTAACTATTATAGTTAAGAGCAGTCTTAGATAAGTACTAATATATAGCTTTATATCTTTTAGAATTAAGTCTAAGTAACTTTATAGCTCTAAGAGTCCCCTAATACTAGAAGGTAATCTGCTAGATATAGTTATAACCTTAATGCCTTTTATAAGAACTAATATATATTTAGGAGACTATATAGCTAAGGTAATATTATAGAAACCTGGACTACTAAAGAGGATATTTTTAAGAGTTCTAGGATTAATATTTTAGTCTCTATTTAGAGCTAGCTATACCTTCTTTATAACCTCTATATTAGTATTATATATAAGCTTAGTAAGTATAGTATAGAGCCTATCTTTAACTATAGTAAACTAAAACTATTTTATCTGAGAATATAGTTAAGTTATTTCTCTTAAAGTAGAATTAGAGTATATTAGTAATCTCTTATATCTTATCTACTAATATACCTACTTAAAGCTAATTATTATACTATTAAAGCTTTATCTATATCTCTATAATCTTATTATACTCTATATTACTATTATACCTGCTATTTACCTTTTATTTTAGAGACTAGTATTAATTAGACTATATAGTAGAGTAGGCTATTATTCTTACTAACTACTATAATACTAAATAGTATTTCTTAACACTATAAAGAATAGATATTAGGCAGAAATACTATTAATATTCTCTATAAAACTAAATATAACCTTCTTTCTAATCTTTCTAATAATCTTCTTAAGTTCTATTTAGTTAAAGGGTTTATATTTCTTATTACTATTAAAATCTATTTCTAGTTAGTTATATCCCTATTAGAGTATAAGATTACTATAGCTAAGAAACTATAAATTACTAAGCTATTTTAAAGTGTTTAGCTTTAACTTCTAGGTAATAATATATATACTAAGTTCTAAAAGAATAAATTATTATAGTAAATAAGTCTATAAAAAATACTTAGATACTATATAGGATCTTAATCTCTAGATAAGCTAGAATAATAATAAAAGTACTAGTAGCTATAGTAAGGCTATAGCAGTTATAAGGGCAGGAAATCTAACTCTATTTATAGCTCTTTATATATTTAGACTTATCTCTACTATATAGCAGATAGTTATTTAAGTTACCTTTAATATTCTATACTAAGATATAATATATAACTACCTATAAAAGAAAAGGGTAAGTGCTTAGTAAGCTTAGATATTTCTAAGTCCTATACTAAGTATAAATAGTATATCTAGTTATCTAATATTTATATTATAATATATACTAAAGCAGTAAAAGTAATATATATCTACTACCTAGTATCTAAGTAGTATCTAGTTAGCCTCTAATATATAAATACTAGTATTATATCTAGATTATAGATAAAAAATTTATATATCTCTAGCTAGAGATATTTATTAGTGCCTCTTATTTACTTTAGTAGTAGTTTAGTTAGTAGTACTATTCTCAGTTTTATTATAGCTGCTTTTCTTATATTAGATAAGAAAAAACTCTATAATATAAGTTAGTAAAGAAGTTTATTTACTTAGAGTTTATTTAACTAGAATAGATATAGATATCTTAGACTTAGATATTAAGATATTACCCTTTAGTAGGTTAATAGTAAGAGATACTATAAGCTTAGAGAAAAGTTAATACTTATTATAGAAAGGCTAATAATCTTAAAGCTTCTATATAATAGAAAATCTTTCTAATTCTTAAATACTATTAATATACTTACTAACTAAAGATAATATAGTTCTAATTACCTACTAGATATCTAATAGTGCTACTAGTAATATCTTAATTATTTTAAAGAATATTAATAATCTTATATACTATCTAGGTATAGTTAAAGTTTAGATAGTATCCTACTATAGCTAAAGGTTTATCTTATAAATACTTAGAAAGAAGAAGCTTATAATAGGTATCCTTATTATATAAATTAGGTTCCTTAAACAGGATATATATCTTCTAGGCTAAGAATTTATATCTTTCTATAACTAGCCTACTCTCTTATCTATTAGTAATATTATCTAATATCTAAGATAGCACTTCTTACTTAATACTTCTATAATAATAGAGTTCTAGCTTCCTATATAAAAACTAGGTAATACTATATTACTTATAGTATAGTTACTACTATTAAAGTTTCTTAAAAATAGATTAAATAAGATTATTAAGGTTACTACTAACTAGTATCACTTAACTATAATAGAACACACTAAAAGCTATAAGGTTTAGCTAGATAAAGTTATAATATAAGATATATTTAATAGAGAGTATACTACTCTTTAAAAGAATACTTACTAGCTGCTAAACTAGGTATTATAGGAGGTTTAGCAATTTAGCGTTTATAATATTCCAGGTCTAATAATAATATCTTCTTTTTTATAAAAGGGAAAAACTTTATAAAGTTAGAGGAAACTACTAAGATAATTTACTACTCTAGACTTTATTATTAACTATTAATAGATTCTAATTACTCTCTATAAACTTAAGCTTATATATTTATTAGCTAAGTAATTCTATAAATAATAATTAGGCTTATAGTAAATCTAGTAGTATCTAGAGCTATTATAGTAGTTATTATACATTAACTAATAATATTAGAAAGTTCCTTATTAGTTTAGCTAGTTTTAGTAGAAATTGCACTATTAGTTACTGTTTTAGAAATATTAATCTATATATATTACCTTAAACTTAATAGGGTTTTTAGAAGCTATAAATTAGATAGTGAGGATTTAGTTAGAGCAGAAAGTAGTGATAACAGATAAATAAAGGGTATTATATAGGTTTTAAAGGCTTATAGGGCGTTTATAGAGGGGTAGTTTATACTTACTAACTTTCTAGTAGGTATTATAGATTTTATATTATAGGAGCATATTACTAGTATTATATTTCTTGCTAAGTATAGGTTTAATAGTAAAGAGGGTATTAAATAGGATTTCTAGGTTACTAAGTATTACCCTTTAATATCAGAGAGAAGGCCTTAATATACTATTATAGGGAAATACTAGCTTTAGTATAATAGTCTTTAAAAATAAGTAATTTAAACTCTAAACTATCTATCTTACTACTACTATACTTAAGTTTCTTATTAAAACTCTATAAGATTAGTAAGTTAGTGTAAAAAAGATGCTTTCTCAGATAGTAGCATTTAGATATATAGAGGATAGCTTACCTAATTAGATTATAGTTATTCTAGCACTATACTATTTAGTATATCTAGAATCTAACCTATCTAGTAATATAGGTGGGTAATTATCTATAGTATTAGATCCTATTAGACTATCTCTAATATTAGTAACTATAACTTACTTAACCCCTCTCTTAAGGTTCTTAGTAAGGTTAGTTATAAAGTATAGTTATCTCTTTAGCATTATCCTCTATTATTATCCCTAGTATATTAAGAGGTTATTTAAATAGCAATTATTTAACTTATAGTAGCAGAGTCTAGGTTTCTTAATCTAATAGCTTATAGTTTTCTTTGCCTAAAGCTTTATAGTAGTGCTCTTTAAGATAATAACTTAATAGTAAAACACTAGGTTTACTCTAATCTACTATATAGTATTACTAATAGTATCTTATTACTCTTCTCTATAATTATAGTTAACTTATTAATAAAGCCTAATTATATAATAAATCTCTTATAAAACTATTATAGGAAGGTCTTTATAAGACTATCTGCTATAAGTTCTGCTAATAGATTATAAGAAGCTCCCTTTAAGAGGGAAATTACTTAGATACTAACTAATAAAAATAATACTAATAATTATAGTTATAATCCCTCTACTTTTACTAAAACATACTAGCTAATAAACTTATCCTTATAGTTTAAACTATTTTAATACTTTATCTATAAATAGTAGCAGCACTAATTAAGAAAAATCTAATAGTTATCTAATATATAAAGTTAAAAAAGTAATATCTATTTAGTAATCTTTAAAGCTATAAACCTTTTCTCTCTTTCTTATAATTTCTATATTTTTTAGCTAAAAGCTCTATTACTATAAACCTAGATAGTTATCTAAGTAAGCTTTATAATTTAAGTTAAAACCCTGTTTTTGCTAAATTATTCTCTATATCTATTCCACTTTTCCACTATAATAGTATTACTAGTCTAGTTTAAAGATTATAGGTAAAATATCTTTATAAGAAGTAGCTAACCTCTTCTATTAATATAGACTACTACTTACTTAAGCTTAGAGTAGTTACTAATAATAGAATATAGTACTAAGTAGTTAGTAACTTTAAGAGAGTTAAGGCTAGTACTATATAGCTTATATATACTTACTAATATCTTAGAAAACGTCTTAAATATTCTATTCTCCTCTTAAAATTCACTAAGCTAATCTATAGCTTTCTGCTACCTTAACTTAGATAAGTTTTTATAGATAAGTATAGACTAGTAAGAACTCTTATATAACTTATTCTCTATCTACCACTTTATCTATCTAGCAGTTATAGAAAGGTTAGTTAGAATAATAATATTTTTAGGTTTATTATATCTGCTCTAAGAACCTATACTATTACTATATACCTCTCTATTATTTTTTACCTATTAGAGAATATACTTTAAGGATTATAATTAGGAGTACTCTTAGATAATAGTACTAATATATAGCTTAGTGTTTTCTAGAATTAAGTTTAAGTAACTCTATAGCTCTAAGAGTTTTCTAATACTAAAAGGAAATCTACTAGATATAGTTATAACTCTAACACTTTTTATAAAAACTAATATATATCTAGGAAACTATATAGCTAAGATAATATTATAAAAACCTAGATTACTAAAGAGGATATTTTTAAGAGTTCTAGAATTAATATCTTAGTCTCTATTAAGAGCTACCTATACCTTCTTTATAACCTCTATACTAGTATTATATATAAGCTTAGTAAGTATAGTATAGAACTTTTTATTAATTAGGTATTCTTTAAACTCTGTCTTTAAAAGTAGCTTAATTAAAACTAGTTTATCTAAGAATATAGTTAAATTATTCTTCTAGAAGTAGAATTAGAGCATATTAGTAATCTCTTATATCTTATCTGCTAAAGCACCTACTTAAAGCTAATTCTTATACTGCTAAACCTTTACTTATAACTCTATAATATTATTCTACTCTATATTATTATTATACTTACTATTTGCCTTTTATCTCTAAAAACCTTTAATTAGAGATAGAGAAAATATTAGATCTAGCAGGCTATCTATAATAGGTGTTTTAGAAAGAAGCATAAAGTAAGATAGTTTAACTTAAGTTAGAATATAATCTAGTATAGCTATAGCTTAGTTTATAGAAGTAGAATAGATTTAGTAAAACTTATTCTATATAATAAGTATCTAATATATTACCCTATATTTAACCTTAAAGTAAATAGTTTTACTATCCTTTATAGAAAAGCTTACTTTATTTAACTATTAGTCTTACTAGCTTATATAATACTAAGTAATACTTCTAGAAACTATAAGAAATAGATATAAGACTAGAATACTATTAATATCCTCTATAGAACTAAATATAACCTTCTCTCTAATCTTTTTAATAATCTTCTTAAGTTTTACCTAGCTAAAGGGTTTATATTTCTTATTACTCTTAAAATCTATTTCTAGTTAAGTAAACTCCTATTAGAGTATAAGATTACTATAACTAAAAAACTATAGTTTGCTTAGCTATTTTAAAGTATTTAGCTTTAACTTCTAGGTAATAATATATATACTAGAATAGATATAATCTTTATTACTAATTATTATAGTAAATAAGTCTATAAAGAATATATAGGTACTATATAGGGCTTTAATTACTAGATAAGCTAGAATAATAATAAAAGTACTAGTAGCTATAGTTAATATAGTAATTTTATAAGTAAGGCTAGAGTAGTTATAAGAGTAGAGAATCTAACTCTATTTATAGCTCTTTTTATATTTAGGCTTATCTCTACTATATAGCAGATTATTATTTAAGTTACTTTTAATATTCTAAACTAAGATATAGTATATAACTACCTATTTAAAAATAAGAGTAAGTGCTTAGTAGATTTAAGTCTTTCTAAGACCTATACTAAGTATAAATAGTATATTTAGTTATCTAACTTTTAGATTATAATATATAGTAAGGTAATAAAAGTAATATATATTTACTATTTAGTATCTAAGTAGTATCTGCTTAGCCTCTAATATATAAACCCTATTATTTTATCTAAAAGCCTTCTTTTCTAAATTATAGTTAAAAAATTTATATATTTCTAGCTAAAGATAGTTATTAATATCTTAGTTTATAAACTTATTAACTTTTATAGTAGTGGAGTTAGTTATACTATTCTTAGTTTTATTATTAATACTTTCTTTATTCTAAATAGAAAGAGGCTCTTTAATATAAGCAGGCAAAGTAGTTTATTTTCTTCTAGTTTATTCTACTAGGATAGATATAGATATCTTAGACTTAGATATAGAAATATTACCCTCTAGTAGCTTAATAGCAGGAGATATAATAAGCCTAGTAAAAAGTTAATATCTATTATAGAAAGGTTAACTATCTTAAAGCTTCTATATAATAGAGTATCTATCTGACTTTTAAGTACTATTAATAGATCTAGAAACTAAAGATAATATAGTTTAAATTACCTACTAGAACTCCCCTTTATATCCTATAATACTACTTATAATCTCTTAATTATTATAGAAGAGTATTATCTTATATACTATCTAAGTATAGTTAAACTTTAAGTAGTAGCTTATAATAGCTAGAAACTTATCCTATAAAAACTTAGAAGGAAGAAGCTTATAGTAGGGATCTCTATTATATAAACTAGGTTTCTTAAGTAAGCTATATATTATCCAGGCTAGCAATTTATATCTTTCTATAACTAGTATACTCTCTTATCTATTAGTAATATTAACTGCTATTTAAGGTAGCACTTTTTGTTTAAGATCTTCTAGAATAATAGAGTACTAGCTTTCTATATAAAAACTAGAAGATACTATATTACTAATAGTATGGTTACTACTATAGAAGCTTCTAAAAGATAGGTTATATAAGGTTATTAAGGTTACTACTAACTAAGATCTCTTAACTATAATAGAACTCTCTCTATCTAGTAATAATAAGTAAGAGTATTAAAGACTGCTAGGTTTAGCTAGATAAGGTTAGAATATAGGATATATTACTCTTTTAAAGGACACTTACTAGCTATAAAGCTAGGTATAGTAGGAGGTTTAGCTATTTTATATTTATAAGATTTAAGGTTTAATAATAGTATCTTCTTTTTTAGATAAGGGAAAAACTTTATAAGGTAGAAGAAATAATAATATATTATAAAAAAGATTAAGTAGTAAATAGTAAGGTAGGAAGGTGTGAAAATAATTAAGTAGTAGATAGTAAAATAGATAGTTTTAAGTTAACTTACCTGTTTTGTTTTTTTAGTAGAACTGCTATACCTTATAATAGAAACAGAAAAACTAAGAATTATTTTTATTTATTAAATAGTATTATAGGAGCTAAGACCTATTAGTTAGATATAGGCTAGCTAGATAAAAACTAAAATTAATTAAGTAGATATTATAAATATAATATTAAATATAAGAAATAGATATTTATAATATTATTTTAGTTTTATTTACTCCTTTCCTTTATAATAGGTTAAATATATAATATTAAGGGATAGGATTTAGCTAAGCTATAGTTATTATTTATATTTAGATAGTATTAGATTTAAAATGCTACTGCTTTGTTATTTCCTTATATAGAGTTAGTTATATTTCTAAATTAGTTATTTATATTAATTTAGAGTAGTATAATTTGCTCCTTCCCTTTCTATTTAGATATCTCTATTAGAGACTATAAATAGTTTACTTAGAAGTAACCTTAACCTCTTCTTAATACTATTTAAGTAGACTTTAAATACCTAACCTGCTCTTCTCTCTTAATATTTACTTTAAATCTTTACCTATATTTAGCTCTTTCTACCCTCTAAGTATCTGCTTCTTTTCTATTTCTTAACCTATTTTAAGTATAACTTATTAATATAGCTAAAACTAGCACTATAATAAACTTTTTCCACAGCTATTACTTTAATAAACCTAATACTACTAATAATAATATTATCCAGATTATTAAGAGTAATTTTATAGTAAATATAAAGAGCACTAATAGTGAATATCTGCCTATAGTATATATCTTATCTAATATTAAAGAGTTAAAGGCCTATATTAATAATATATACTAAATTACCTAGCTAAAAATATTTTTCTATATTAAGAATAGCTTTTCTGCTAGTATTAATATATCTAAGAATAGTGTTATCCCTTATTAATAAGGCTAATCTATAAAAAACTAGCTTAAAACCTTCTCTTATAAGAACCTAAATATAGAAGCTAGTAAACGCCTACTAGACTATATATACTAATATTATAGTATATAGACTGCCCAGATTATCCTTATTACTATAATTAACTTACTTAGAGTAATTCCTAACTAGGCTCTAATTAGATTCTTTAATAGAATTATAGTTTCTGCTATAGTTTATAGTTTATAAGGTGCCCTTTCTAGATAGTACTAGTAATTACTATTAATTTATTTTCTGTCTTATTCTTATTAATCTAAGTATAGTATAAAGTTATATAAAAACTTAGATCCTAAATTACTAATTATTAAAATACCCTAGTTTTATTTGCTTTATCTGCTTAAATATCTCTTAGAGTTATCACCTTACTAGGTTAAGTTAGAGCTTATATTAGTAAAGTTAATATAGCTAAAGCTAGTACTATAACTATTATAAGATATTATTTAAATATCTCAAAAACCCTTTATAAATAAGACCTATAAAATATATAATAAATAATAATACTTAATAATATACTATATAATATAACACAGTATATTACAGTATTAATAATA